>JASDQU010684760.1:13320-34040 GCA_032191745.1 Picea mariana | reverse complement strand
TGCAGTCAGCCAATTCACATCATAGTTAGTTGACATACCACTATCACCTATCTTAATCAGGTCAGCAATTCACATCCCCTATGTCACTTTCATACCCTCGTCACTTCCTCACCATTATAAAATTGTCATCATTATGCTCCCTATCGTGTAGTCCAATGCTTGGTTAGTGCTAAATCTTTACATCACCTTCATTCATTTTGTTTGCACTGAGCCTATCCATTATTCAATATTCATTTTACTACAGGTTCCTTTTTATTTTGGCTAAGTCATAAATGTTCCTTACAATTAAAAAAAAATGAAGAACCTCGACCTGTCCTTATCATATGTACACTCCAAGTCAATATCAAACCAATCCTTTTTGATGTTTGTTTACCAAAAGTCATATGTCAATCTACCTATCTTTCTGGTGTTTGTTTATCAAAAGTTAGAGTAGTAGTCTAAACGTTTTATCTTTTTGGAGGTTTTTCAATAAATTTTTTCCTTTGATTTTGTCTAAAATTTAGTGATGAATGATTGGATCTGCAGATTTGAGTGGCTAATTTTGTATAATCCAAGTACACAAGGGTTGGTTTTTCATCACGATGAATCCATTTATACATTTAGAAATACAATTTAAACAACACAAAATAACGATTTTATCCAAATTTGCATAACAGGATTCCAACCAAAAAACACCAAAATTATATATCAATTTATATCATTTTATCACCACTACTAATAAGCAATTCTTGCATCCAAACATATAAAATTATTTTAAATAAATAACTAGTAATCAAATATTTAACATTAAATACTATGCAACCAGATACTTATTACTTTCCATATTACAACATCCCACATCTAGCAAGATCAAACTGAATCCACTGGATCCAAATTATAGATGATGGATCGCCAACATAAAACGTTCAAAACTTGTATCCCTGGTGCATATAGGATTGAGTCTTATACACCAAAAAATAATTCACAAGCCAACCGTATACAGTCCAGCCAGCTCACGGGGAGGCTAATAGCACGTTTACACTGCACATGTAAACATGTCATGGAAGTTTGGTTATGAAGCGTTGAGAAAAGCCTGTGAGGAGCGAAGCCCGAGCATAGGTCTCCATGATTCATCGACAAAGCTATGTCATAGCCAAGAGTTAAAGTCCAAGACCCAGTCCATTCAGGTAAGAGGTTCCGAAATCTGCTATGAGGAGGTATGATAAGAGACAGTTTTTTATTATAATCTGTTTCTATTACATTGTGCTGTCACTTTCCATCTGATGGTTTCTCCTATCAGCCTAACCAGAACTTTGTTGATAGCAGGGTTTTCTTTGTAAGTCATAGAGAAAGAGGGAGGTTGGTATCAAACTTGGATATTGAGGAAGAGATTGTTCTTCTGTAGGTTTTGCAGCATTAGTTACTTCTAGTTGTATAATAAGTAAATTGCATGTGCCAAGAATTACTACAATTTTTTTTTAATCATGAGATTTTGTAATTTGTAGAATTGATTTGGGCTAGGTTCTAGATTAATTTTACTAGCTGCTACTATAACCCAAGAGTATATCCACTCAAAGATAACTATATAATCAAAAAGAACAATTATAACATTGTTATAATTTATCTTTGATTCACTTTGAATTACAAAGCATTTCAAAAAAACATCACTCACACTTTGTCCAATAAAATTACATTTGCAGAATTAAATAAAAGTCCACACCATCTTAAAAATGAGTTACTTATACCAGGATAGAATTATTTAATAATTTAGGCTTGACCGAGTTCTCTTTATCTTATGTTTTCTCTACTATTCCCTACCATCCCCATCCTCACCCTCATATATGAGGGTAGGGGTGCGCGCGGGGGGAATAATAGATGAAAGATAAATGAGTGGAGAACTCATTCACACTTTGGAGAATAAAAATACACATGTAGAATTAATTATAAGTCCACACCATCTTAAAAATGAGTTACTTATACCAGATAACTTAAACTGTAACATGATTTCCTTGCTACAATTCTATGTAAACTAGCATTCATATCTATCACATAAATTGACAAGTAAGCGTATAACATAAATAAATGGCATTTTCTAAATGTTCTAAGTTTTGGCATTTTTTACCGGAATCTGGCGATATAAATTTAGGCGAAATTACTATTTTTTGTTATTTAAATTGTATTTTTGAATGCATGAAATGGATTAATTGTGCTGAAAAACCCCTAGGACAATCAAATTATACACACTTAACCATTCAAATATGCCAACTCAACAATTTCTCACAAGATTTCAGGCAAAATTAAACGATAATCTCCTTGGAAAAGAGCCAAAACATAGAACACGACTAAATAAGTAACTCAATATAAGCAAAGAAATAATAAACAACAACACTTACACTTTGCTAAGTGGGCCCTGCGTCCTTGGAACAAAGGGCTAGTATTAACCAACAACAAAGTTAAATTAATAGCCCACTACTTCTTATAGAACATATGCAAATAGGCCACATTGAAACTTCTCTTTGTTATCAAAATGTATCATTAGGGAATTTTTGAGAAGCAAAAAAAAGTGCCATCGATGTCAATTTTAAAATAATCAATAAGATTCAACATGATGATATAAACTATAAGGGTAAATAGTGTTGGAGGGAAAGAAATAAAACTACTTTCTTTTAATCATATTTTCACTTTATCTCCTTATCTGTTTACTCAAATTTCAAATGTAGGCACTCATTGGATGTGGAATTGAAATTTGCATCCGAGTACCCACTCTGCATACTTTTGATAGACCCACGGTGAGATAAACATGTATTTTCTACTTTATCTCACCGTGGGTCTATCAAAAGTATGCAGAGATGGTACTCGTTGGATGCATAATTCAATTCCACATCCAATGAATGCCTACAATTGAATAAACATATAAGGAGATAAGTAGAAAATACGATTAAAAAGTAGTTTTCTTTCTTTCCCTTAGAAAATTCATAACTTTTGTTTCAATATTTTCCTTAGGAGACCCATTTTAGACCATAACATTTTTCTAATGTAAGCAATTCATAAGCCAAGCTTCATTAAAGTGTTTAAAATTTTCTTCACATGTGCTAGCCTCCTTTTATACATGACAACTATTTGTAACAAATATAATAAGAGTCTAAATATTAACCAACTTGAGAATCTTGGATTCTCAAGTGGTTATAAAAATCTACTAATTCCATAAAACACATTAATCAGATGCAGAAGTGGTTTCTATGAATCTCAACTAGCATAACTAAATTAACATGCCCACTGGAACTACTCATTAACTATGCAACTACTCATGGGAGGAAATAACACATGATCTATAACAACCTATGCGATTAGTAACAGTCTATCAAAGGCTCCTCTAGCAAATGCTAAAGGTACTTATCTCCTATATCTACAACGTGACTTCATTATCCGGGGTTCTATGTCTTGTACTTGCAACCACCTTTATGAGTTGTGGCAACCCGAAAACAAGATCTGTAGCAAGTGGGTATGTAAAAATCTTCTAACCAATCATTAATCATAAGATAAACACAAAATATACTACCATCTCCTAAGGTTAATAAAAATCAAATGAAAACATATGACATTGAATGAAGATTACCTCCAAGCCCATATCCTAGCCTTAAACACCAACATGATAAATAACAAGGTTTAATGATAGGAAAAAATGGTGATTTGAACATGGAAACAAATATCAAAAGATAACCAAAACAAGGACTCGTCACCAAGAGGATAATATTGGGTACCAAGGGATGTGCCAAAGGGGCATAATGGATGTAATGTGGCCATAATCACATTATAAATTTACTAGGTAGTTGATGGGTAATAAATAGCCCCATAAGGCAGTCAAAAGGAATAATATAATAATGACGGGTCATTGTCATGTACCACAAGGAATGCTCACGAGAAAGTATATATACACATGAGTATCATTATGTTGGATATGTTAAATGTTTCACTATACAAATATGACTTGTGGAGTGATTCCTTCCATAAGTAGTAGTTGATGGTGTTACCCTACCTTAAAGGTTATTTCCATACTCTTTCCATATTTTTTTGTTCATTCTTGTGATATTGCATTTTATTATTTTTAAAGCCAAGGGTTTCATATCTTTTATCCAATAAGGTTTTTTTTTTATAGTTGATGTAGTTAGAGTAAGGGTAAGACAATATGATTTTTATTTCATTGATTTAACAAAATAATTCTCCACTCTTAGTTCGAGTTTTTTGGCTTTAAGTGTCAATTTTCCCTTTTCCCTTTAGGAAACTATATTGTATGTATTATACTTTATCGTGTTTTTCCTTTTATTTAGAAGCATATATAGTAATTTTTTTTATTATATCTTTAACCTTGTCTCTCTTTATGACTTTTCTCATTATACATACTAGATTTAATTTCATTTTTTTTTGGGATCTATTTTGTATTTATGATGTTTTTGGAAGGAATAAGGTGCCAATTTTTCACTAATAGATATAAGTAATAGGTGCACCTGCATTTCAATGAATGCACATTTGAATACATGAACCATATCACCAAGTATGCGACCTTGGATGTGAGCACTCAAAATGGATCTTGATCTGAACATGACACATTAAAAGTAATCGGTGATTTGAAGGGCATCATAAGATAGATAAGAAATTCAATTAGTTATCTTTCGCCTCACTTGAATCTTGATACGAACATTAAACATTAAAATTAATTGGTGATTCGAAGGGCATCATAAGAAAGATAAGAAATTTAATTAGTTATCTTTCGCCTCACTTGAATGTTATTGCAAGAGGTATGGATTTTTATTTTAAAATTCCAATGTATTTTAATTCCATGACTCTTAGATAAAACATGACTGTAGATGCATTTACTGTTGGGACATCAAGCATTGATGGTTCATCACACATCTCCTGAGTTCAGTCAGACAAGAGGTCGAACTACATCTGGAGACATTCAGTCGAACGATCAACCAACAAACCACATCAGTCAGTCAGGTAGTTGACATGTCTTTCGGTCAGACAATTGACCAACAATCGAATATAGTTGAGCGATGGATCACATCTTGCCAAGCCGAATTGGTAGAGCAACTTTTTTGGAATAAACTATAATTGTCGACGGTTATATTTGAACAAGATCTTATGAATTCTGTGGGAGTTGGTTAGATATTATGACTATAAAAGAATACCTCTTGGATCATCATCATATAGATAAATAAAATTTGAGTTGCACAATAGATCATGTAGATCAAGATGTGCAATATGCATTGTGATGTTTTGATCACAATGTGTTTTGCTTAAGCGTTATAATGGTGTCTTTATATGTCACCTTCTTTCTTTGAAATTTTTTGTCCCTCTTTGAATATCTATAGTGTTGTGTTCTCTATTTCATATCGTGTTCCATTTTATTCCCCAACATGGTATCAGATCAATGAGATCGATCTTCAAAGCCATCTTCGATATCTAGATGTACTGGTATGTTTCAATAGGTTCCAATCAACAAACCACCAACCCAAAGTCGATCACATGTAACACCCTTGTTTCCCCCAGTTTGTAAATATATTTATATGGGCCAAGAGACTATGGAAAAATAAATATGTGTGAATGTTTGAATTGATGGACCTTTGTATAAAAGGTCAATGGATGTAAATTCCGTTATTTACTAGAAAATGGATAAGTGTTGCATGACTGTTGGAAGGGGGGTGTGCTAAGAGAGACCACGAATGCTATGAAAGAGATGGTGAAGGGGACCAAGAATGGTTGTGTTAACCTCCACCAAACCAGTACCTTACTGGATTTAATTGCTCAGGACCAGAACAATCCTCTGACCTAGGAATGAGTTACAGTCAAGCTGGTAGGTGGGAAGACCTCCTCAAGAGTTAATGAGGGGATGGGGCAGAGAACCCATCTGTAAGGCTTTCAAACCTGACCACGGACTAGGAATTCGATCCACATGCAATCTTTCCGAGGAAGGCAAGAAAGGAAGGTGTGGTGGTCAGAGGAAGACCTACAAAGAGTGCAGAGACGAGAGATCGAGCTCTCGGGTTCGAGGAAAAACCGTGAAAAAGAGTGTGTTCTGATCGTAGGAAATAGAGACTGACTCGGGAGAAGGAGAGTAACCTTCGTCCCTATCTATGTCTCAGTCGGGAGAAGGAGAGTAACCTTCGTCCTTATATGTTTATGTGCTGGGAGAATGAGAGTAACCTCCGTCCCTAACTTTTGTTGAGTCAGAATAAAAGATTCAATCTCAAAGCATCATAGTCTAGCTCGGGGGTGGCCAATGGTAAATCCGTTAGGAGTGATTGAGCCTATGGTTGGGTGGAAACGGGCACCCCTTTCAGTAGTGACATCACTTCTTTTTGTTCTGATAATTTTTTTCATGCTTTGTGCTTTGAAATAGAATGATGAATCAATGCATGTATATATACATTTAAGATTGGCCTCTGTATTGACTGATCGAGTGTTGTGTATGTATTTATCTCCTTGAGGACTTATGATTCTGCTTGATTTTTCATATGCCCCAGTTTAACCCTTGAAGGTGTTTTCCCCAGGGAGTTAACTCATAGTTCCAGAGTCGGAGAAAGCCTCTTGGCACTGCTACCATCTCGGTAATTCCACGAGATTACCCTTCCCTGTTTCAGAACTTAAATTTTTGCGAGCTAGGAAGGAAATTCCTTCAAACTAGTAGTCTAAGAGACCTTAGGCTCACACCCATGACCTTAACTAAATCTGGGCTAAGAGTAGAGCTTATAGCTCGAGATTCATCAGAGGGTCCATATGACGAGGGTCTAGGAACCCTGCGCTAATTCTGAAAGGAGCTAACTTTGGATGACTTCGGAACTTCGGGAGCTCAAATCCCTGGGATGTCAAACTTCATAACTATTAAAAATACCTAAATGTCAGAGTCGCGAAATTTTGTGAGTCGTTGATCCGGGGAGTCCGTTGTGGCACCTTCTCGACTGTCTGATCGTCTAGTGGAAGGTTTCACGTATGGTACTTTGATAAAGTTCCACTTCGGGAGAATGGAGATGCTATAGCATCAACTCCCCGAACATCGAAGTTATGAAGTGAAGGAGAGTCGTAGATCTAAAGGAGATCGTTAGGAGCCCCTCCTATCGTCCGATCATTTAGGAGGAGGGACCCGCACACGGTGCTTTGGAGAAATCCTTCTTCAGGAGAACGGAGTGGCAGTCAAGCCAAAACCCCCGAACGTCGAAGTCGTGAAGTAACCAGGACTATAGATATATGTAACCTTTGGGTTCCTTCCTAGCCATCGGATTCACGATGTAGTCAGCCCAACGTTGACAAACTTCGATAGGAAGGAGGAGTTGGCATCGCAAAACTCTTGAACGATGAAGCCCGAAGTGACAAGAGCCGCATATATATGGGTCTACGTGTTCGGATCTCGACTGTGAGATCTGGGGGATGTTAGAAGGTTTTTAGTCTGGAGTGACTTGGCGCAGTGACGTCACCTAGGGTGACGTGCACCCATGGTAGATGTTCCACATGTCACCTGGATTCATGCATATCATATACCCTATAGACCCATTGGAATGTGACACGTGTCACCCCTGGCTCATTACACGTGTCATTCCCCCAACAAGATCCTCCTAGCCAAAGTGGTTGGTGAAGTGACCGAAACTCTAGGAGTTCGGGACTTCAGACTCCAGAGGAATTGGGGTACAATATTGTAGGGATTCCATCCTAGCTGTTGACGTTGGGGAACATATGGCGCCAGATCCTGTACTTCGAAGGTTTAACACACAGGAAGGAAGTAGGCGCAAAAGGTTGAAGACCCCTGAAGTCGCAGGGAGTTGGAGGATATCTGAACCGTTCATAAACCGAGATGCGTGCCAATATATCGTTAACTCCGAAGGAGATCCAATCTAGAAGATTTGAATCTTGGTGCTTCGAAAATCCCTGAAGCCCAGAGTAACGGAGAGGATCTCAACCATCCATCATTTGGGGACGCGTGGTGGGCAATCTGTTACTTCGGAGGATAGCCCCTTCGGAGAAAAAATGGAACAATAATTCCCGAAGGCCCGGAGCCCGGAGTTCACACAAGCCGTTGATCTTAGAGGAAAAGTTCTAGAATATCTGTCACTCTGGAGGAAGGATCTTTGCGAGAGTTGAGAAATCCTGAAGCCCGAAGTGCTGGAGTTCATCGTAACCGTTAGTGGTGGAGGACGCGTGCCAGGAGATCTGATACTTCAGAAGGATTTCACTCCAGAGATTTGTATCTGTGAAGAATCAGGAACTACCGAAGTCCAGAGTCCCGAAGTGAATCAGAGTCGTTGATTCTTTGAGGACACATGGTGTCAGATTGTAAAATTCATAGATTTTCCAATCTAGAGGATTCACGTGGTGGTTGTTCGGAATTTCCTGAAGCGACGAAGTTCATCGTATCCATTAGTAGTGGAGGACACGTGTCAGGAGATATGATACTCCGAAAGGATTTCACTCCGGAGATTTGCGTGTGTGAAGACTTGGGAATTGCCAAAGACCAGAGTATCGAAGTGAATCAGAGCCGTCGATTATTTGATTAAACGTGGTGTTGGATTGAGAACTTCAAAGATTTTCCACTCCGAAGGATTTGTGTGGTGGTTGTTCGGAATTTCCCTAAGTGTCGAAGACCAAAATTGCTGTAGGTTGTTGATCTTAAAGGAGAAGCATGCACCATTGATGATCAAGGGGACACATTGAAGACGGAGGTCCATTCCGTTAGAAAGCCACTTCAGAGGATTTATGGAGTGTGCATGCGAATTCAACTGAAGACCAAATTTTCGAAGGAAGAGACTGGGCTATAGATCTCAGTGAGGAACAAGCACCGTTGATCATGTTTCTGTGGTTCCGGAGGATTGTGCCTCCAAAAGAATTGGCCGTAGCGTGAGGCGAGAACGACCAAAGATATTTGGGAAGCCATAACTTGCAACCCAAAGCTCGGATTTGAGCCTGGTAGCAGTCATTAGAATGATACGGGTAAGTAGAAGAGGATGAAGACCTCAGACAGAGGATTTGAGATGTTAAGGGGAGAAAAATTTTAATGCCCCATCCCTAGGAAAGATACTTAGGGGTCGGGTGTGTTACAAATTGGTATCCGAGCATGGTTACAACACTTGGACTGCTTGGGATCATGGACGAGTCACTTAAAAACCATGTTTAAAGAACTCTTAAGGGTGACACCCTAACTTACCTCTTTCCTAAAGAGTCTGGTTAAACTTTTACTAAAGAAAAGAATGAAAAAATTCTACTGTGTGTGTATTTAATAAATATGAATTGTGTGTTTTTCATGAACTAATAAACTGTTAGCTAACAACAATTGTTTTTTCAGCACTCAAGCAGTCAGTAAATCGCGGGTAGCTACAAGAATAAAGGATGGTGACGCGCCATGAAGTGGGGGATGGATCCCACAATAGAGATGAAGAATCTGACGAGAGGATGGCGGTGGAGACCCCTCCAGATCTGGATGAAACTGTAAGGAGCCTCATGGCCTAATTACAGAGTTGTAAGGCCGACAACGAGAGATTGATAAAGGAGCAAGAAAAACAAACAAAAATTAATACATTCTTGCTGTAGATCTTATCCGATATATAGAGGCAACTGCAACATGGACCTGTAACCAGTCATGTGGATAGACAACTTATGAAGAGAAGTCAAATTCCACCTGAGATACAAAAACGTGGTCGCATAAGTGGCCACACTAGGAGGAGTACCTCGAGGAAGGCCCAACTTGGAGGTAGGGGACACTGATCGGGAGAGTCCTCTGGAGAGGAAACTGGCAACTCCGAGGGATATTCTAGTGGCAAAACTTGCTCACATTCTCAAAGGAAAGGAAATAAGCGAAAGCATTCCAAAATTCATGACCCTAAAGAGTTCAAGAAAGCCAAACCACCCTCTTTCAATGGAGAGATTGAGAAAGGGGAAGAGGCAGAAGCTTGGTTGCTTGGTTTAAAGAAGTACTCCAAAGTCCATGAATACTCTGAAAACTTGAAGGTTCGAATAACCATCTTCAACCTGAAAGGAAAGGCTTCCATTTGGTGGGAATACCTTAGGAATGTGAAAGGAATCCATGAGAAGGACTTGTCATGGAAACAATTTAAGAAACACTTTAAGAAGAAGAGTAATTCAGGATTGAATAAGAAGGGGTTTAAATCCTCAAGATATAAGAACTATAGGAAGGGTTCTAGGATGAGCCTTCCTACCAGAAGTGTGTATCAACAGAATTTCCCCTCCCATAGTGGAAATAAACCTTTTGGATCAACCCTAGGAAAGAATGATAACCCTAAGAGAGAATGCTTGAAATGTTGGGGTTATGAAGAAGAACATTTGCTGAGGGATTTCCCACACAGACAAAAGAACAACAAGAGAGTCTAAAATATCCAAGAAGCTACCACAGTCAATGATGTGGCTAGGATCATGCCACATATTTATGCAGCCGTGGATAATAAACAAGCCGACCACCCAGCTTTAGTGGTGGAGATGGAAGGTATGATTGCCAACCATTTGGTTTCCATTTTAATTGACCCTGGTTCTAATTTGAGTTATGTATCCCCTCAAAATGTTGATAAGTGTAAACTGCAACCAGTTAGACATGTTAAGCCATGGTTGGTACAACTAGCCACTGGCACCAAAATAAAAGTAGCAGAGGTCATACTAGCTTGCCAATTGATTATGGATGGATTTCCCACCCAAGCGACCCTTAACATACTTACCCTAGGATCATATGACCTGTTGATTGGTATGGACTGGTTAGCCACTTATAAAACCAAGTTGTACTATTACCATAAGACCTTATAGTGTGAAAATGAAGAAGGGAGAAAAATGACCCTCTAAGGGATTCAAAGGCTTGTCTCAGTGAGACGAATATCAACCCTTCAAATGAAAAAGTATTGCAGAAAGGGATGTTTTCTATATGTAATACAGGTGTTGGAACCTGTTGAGGATGAAAAACCAAACCTAGTGGACCACCCCATATTAAAAGAGTATAGAGATGTGTTTCCAGAAGAGGTACCGGGTCTACCTCCGAGAAGAGACATTGACTTCTCAATAGAACTTGCACCAGAAGAAGTGCCAATGTCTAGGATGCCCTATAGGATGAGTACACCAGAGCTAGTTGAGCTCAAGCTATAGCTAAAGGATATGATGGACAAAGGCTACATCTAGCCCAACGTGTCTCCATGGGGAGAACCAACCTTGTTTGTGAAAAAGAAAGATGGCACACTTCGACTGTGCATATACTATAGACAACTCAACAAGACAACCAGAAAGAACAAGTATCACTTACCAAGAATTGATGACTTGTTCGACCAATTAAGGGGTGCTTCCATTTTCTCAAAGATTGACTTAAGGTTTGGATATATCAAGTCTGAATCAAGGATGAAGACATCCACAAAACAAACTTCATGACAAGGTATGGTCACTATGAATTGTGGTGGTGCCATTTGGATTAACCAATGCCCTCGCCACTTTTATGTGCTTGATGAATAATGTACTCAACAAATTCCTAGACAGATTTGTATTGGTTTTCATTGATGATATCCTAATATAATCCAAGAACAAAGAGGAGTATGAAGAACATCTTAAATTAGTACTACAAGTAATAAGAGAGCATCATCTCAACGCTAAGTTTAACAAGTGTGACTTTTTTCAAAAGAAAGTACATTACTTAGGCCATGATATTTCTGAAGAAGGGGTGGCAGTAGAACCTGACAAGATCAGATCTATTATGGAATGGCCTACCCCAAAGGATGTATCTGATATCATATCCTTTATGGGATAAGCAGGATATTATAGAAGGCTCATAAAAGTATTTTCCAAGATTGGTTGTCCAATCACTGCTCTGCAGAAAAAGGGGGTTAAATTCACTTAGACATCAAAATGTGAAGAAATATTTCAGGAACTGAAATACCTTCTGACCTATGCACCCATGTTGAAGATTGCAGACCCTTATAATGACTTCCTCGTGTGCATAGATGTCTGCAAGGAAGGACTAAAAGGAGTCCTTATGCAAGAAGGGCGTGTAATTTGCTACGAATCTAGAAAATTGAATGAGCATGAAATCAATTATGTGACCCATGATCTAGAGTTGGATGCCATAGTGCACACTTTAAAATGTCGAGGCATTACCTCTTGGGTAGGATATTTGTACTTATAACATACCATTGTGGGTTGAGGCACCTGTTTGATCAACCAAAACTCAATGCCAAGAAAGCTAGGTGGATGGATCTCCTTAGTGAGTTTGGTTTCGAAATCAAACACATCAAAGGAAAGGAAAATAGGGTGGTCAATGCCTTTAGCAGAAGTGTGAAAACGATTCACTTGGCAGTGGTAAGTACTTGTGAAACAAATGTCAGGGAAAGAGTCAGAAATGCACAAGAAACATATGCATTATTTAAGACCGTGACATCATACCTAAAGCAAGAGCCCACAAGGATAAAATATGAAGGCTATTAGATGCTGGATGAAGGTCTGCTGACTTACATAAACAAATTTTGTATCCCAAGTTGTGACGACTTGAAGAGCTTCATAATGGATGAACTACAAAAGAGACCATATACTGGTCATCCAGGTTATCATAAAATGATTACGACCACTAGAAAACAATTCTATTGGCCTGGATTGAAAAATGACATAGCTAATTATTTAGCTAAGTTTCTAGAATGCCAAAAAGTTAAGGTAGAACACTGACATCCAACAGGGTTGTTACAACCTCTACCAATTCCAGAATGGAAATGGGAAACCATCTCCATGGATTTCATCACCGGATCACCAAAATTGGCCAAGCAGAATGATGCCATCATGGTAGTGGTGGACAAATTGAGCAGTTTTGCTCACTTCATCCCTATCAAGTCAACTTGTAAGGCATTAGATATTGCCAACATCTTCATGAAGGAGTTATTCAGACTGCATGGCATGCCTAGGGAGATCATATCTGACAGATACACACATTTTACTTCAAGCTTTTGGAAGTCCATAATGGTTTTTTTTGAGACTAAATTGTTGTTTAACACAACCTACCACCCTTAAACTGATGGACAGACATAAAGAGTAAACCGAATATTAGAAGACATGTTAAGGATGCATGTAATGCATCAACCTAAGAAGTGGGAAGACTACCTGCCATTAGTATAATTTTCCCACAACAACGATTATCAAGAGTCATTGAAGATGATCCCTTTTGAAGCCCTCTATGGTAGACAATGCAAGATTCCAATCAGATGGAGTAATCCAGTGGATAGAATTACAATCGGACCTGACATGCTGAAAGAAATGGAATAACAAGTGATTCAGATAAAGAAAAATCTGAAAATTTCTCAGGATAGACAGAATATTTACGTCGATAGAAAGAGAACTCCCAGAGAGTTCAAGACATGAGACCATGTCTATCTCAGAGTTAGGCCTAGGAAGAGTTCCATAAGAATGAGAGCTTGTGCCAAGATGACACCTCGGTACTATGGACCCTTTGAAGTCTTAGATAGAGTGGGATCTGTAGCCTATAGTCTATCACTCCCTCCCACAGTAAAAGAACATAATGTTTTCCATGTTTCATTATTGAAGAAATATGTACATGATTCTAATCATATACTTGATTGTTTTGTGATCCAAGTGGAGCCAGAGGGAGAATTCTTGCCAGAAAATTAGTGCATACTAGATAGGACGGAAACCTCACCCAAGAACCAAACCATTGCATAGGTCAAGGTGCAGTGGAAACACTTTGGCCCAGATGAGGCTATGTGGGAAATGGAAGATGCCGTGAGACATGCATATCCATTTTTGTTTACTTCTGTATATACAGAGCACGTTGAAAGATAGAACATCGAGGACGATGTTCCTTTAAGGGTGAAGGAATTGTAACACCCCTGTTTCCCCCAGTTTGTAATATAATTATATGGGCCAAGAGACTATGGAAAAATCAATATGTGTGAATGTTTGATTTGATGGACCTTTGTATAAAAGGTCAATGAATGTAAATTCTGTTATTTACTAGAAAATGGATAAGTGTTGCATGACTGCTGGAAGGGGGGTGTGCTAAGAGAGACCACAAATGATATGAAAGAGATGGTGAAGGGGGCCATGAATGGTTGCGTTAACCTCCACCAACCCAGTACCCTACTGGATTTAATTGCTCAGGACTAGAACAATCCTCTGACCTAGGAATGAATTACAGTCAGGTTGGTAGGTGGGAAGACCTCCTCAAGAGTTAAGGAGGGGATGGGGCAGAGCACCCATCTATAAGGATTTCAGACCTGAACACGGACTGGGAATTCGAGCCACATACAATCTTGATGAGGAAGGCAAGAAAGGAAGGTGTGGTGGGCATAGGAAGACCTATGAAGAGTGCAGAGACGAGAGTCTGAGCTCTCGGGTTCGAGGAAGAACTATGAAAAAGACTGTGTTTTGATTGCAGATAATGGAGACTGACTTGGGAGAAGGAGAGTAACCTTCATCCCTATCTATGACTCAGTCGGGTAAAGGAGAGTAACCTTCGTCCCTATCTATTTTTGTGTTGGGAGAAGGAGAGTAACCTTCATCCCTAACTTTCGTTGAGCCGAAAGAAAAGATTCAATCTCAAAGCATCGTGGTCTAGCTTGGGGGTGGAAAGTGGTAAATCCGTTAGGAGTGACTGAGCCTATGGTTGGTTGGAAATGAGCACCCCTTTCAGCAGTTGCATCACGTCTTCTCATTCTGATATGTTTTTTCATGCTTTGTGCTTTGAAATGGAATAATGAATGAATGCATGTACGTATACATTTAATATTGGCCTCTGTATTGATTGATCAAGTGATGTGTATGTATTTATCTCTTTGAGGACTTATGCTTCTGCTTGATTTTCCATATGCCCCAGTTTAACCCTTGAAGGTGTTTTCCCTAGGGAGTTAGCTCACAGTTCCAGAGTCGGAGCAAGCCTCTTAGCACTACTACCATATCGATAATTCCACGAGATTACCCCACCCTGTTTCAAAACTTAAAGTTTCGTGAGCTAGGAATGTGCTTCCTTCAAACCAGTAGTCTAAGAGACCTTAGGCTCGTGCCCACGACCTTAACCAAATCTCGGATAAGAGTAGAGATTATAGCTCGAGATTCATTAGAGGGTCCATATGACTAGGGTCTAGGAACCCTTTGCTAAGTCCAAAAGGAGCTAACTTTGGATGACTTCAGAACTTCGGGAGCTCGAAGCCTTGGGATGTCAAACTTCATAACTGTCAAAAATACCTGAATGCCGGAGTCACGAAAGGTTGTGAGTTGTTGATCTGGGGATTTTGTTGGGGCCCCTTCTCGACCGTCTGATCGTCTAGTGAAAGGTTTCGTGTATGGTACTTCGACGAAGTTCCACTTCGGGAGAATGGAGATGTTATAGCATCAACTCCCCGAACGCTGAAGTTACAAAGTGATGGAGAGCTGTAGATATGAGGGAGATCATTAGGATCCTTGCCTACCATCCGATCATTTAGGAGGAGGGACCCGTACACGGTGCTTCGACGAAATCCTGCTTCGGGAGAACTAAGTGGCAGTCAAGCTAAAACCCCTGAACGCCAAAGTCGTGAAGTAACCAAGAACATAGATCTAAGGAAGATTTGGGTTCCTTCCCAGCCGTTGGATTCATGATGTAGTCAGCCTGATGTTGAATAAATTCGGGAGGAAGGAGTAGTTTGCATCGAAAAACTCTCGAACGCTGAATCCCAAAGTGACAAGAGCCGTAAATATACGGGTCTACGTGTCCGGATCTCGACCGTGATATTTGAGGGATGTTAGAAGGCTGTCAATCCAGAGTGATGTGGTGTATTGATGTCACCCAGGGCGATGTGGATCCACGGTAAATGTGCCATTTGTCACTTGGATTAGTGCATATCATATACCCTACAGACCCATTGGAATGTGACACATGTCACCCCTGGACCCTTACACGTGTCAACCCCCAGCACGAGCCTCCTAGCCAAAGTGGTTTGTGAAGTGACCGAAACTCTGGGAGTCTGGGACTTCGAACTATAGAGGAATTGGGGTATAGTATTGTAGGGAGTCCATCCTAGTCGTTGATGCCGGGGATCACATGGCACAAGATCTTGTACTCTAGAGGTTTAACACACTAGAAGGAAGCAAGCATACAAGATTGAAGATCCCTGAAGTCGCAGGGAGATGAAGGAGATCTGAACCGTTCATAAAATGGGACGCATGTCAGTATATCGTTAACTCCGGAGGAGAGCCACTCCAGAATATTTGAATCTTAGTGCTTCAAAAATCCCCGAAGCCCAGATTAACTAAGAGCATCTCAACCATCCATCGTTTGGGGATGCATGGCGAGTGATTTGTTACTTCAGAGGATAGCCCCTTCGGAGATAAAATGGAACAATAATTTCTGAAGCGCCGGAGCCCGTATTTGACCTAAGCCGTCGATCTCAGAGGATAGGTGTCAGGAGATCTGTCACTCTGGAGGAAGGCTCATTGCGAGAGTTGAGAACTCCCAAAGGCCAAAGCGTTGGATTTCATCATAACCGTTAGTAGTGGAGGACGCATGTCAGGAGATCTGATACTCCACAAGGATTTCACTTCGAATATTTGTGTGTGTGAATACTTAAGAAATTCCGAAGCCCGGAGTCCGAAGTGAATCAGAGCCATCGATTCTCTGAGGACATGTGACATCGAATTGTGAACTTCAAATATTTTCCACTCCAGAGGATTCACGTGGTGGTTGTTCAAAATTTCCCGAAGCGTGTAGTGGAGGACGTGTGTCAGAAGATCTGATACTCTGGAAGTATTTCACTACAAATATTTGCGTGTGTGAAGACCTGGGAACTTCCAAAGCCCGAAGTCTCGAAGTGAATCAAAGCCGTCGATTCTCTGAGGACACGTGGCGTCATATTGTGAACTTTAGAGATTTTCCACTCTGGAAGATTCACATGCTGGTTGTTCAAAATTTCCCGAAGCGCCGTAGCCCGAAATTGCTGTAGGCCGTTGATATTAAAGGAGAAGTGTGCACCATTGATTAGCAAGGGGACATGTGGAAGATAGAGGTCCATTCTATTAGAAATCCACTTCAGAGGATTTGTGGAGTGTGCATGCAGATTCAGTTGAAGCCCAAATTTACGAAGGAAGAGACTGAGCTGTAGATCTTAGTGAGGAACAAGGACCATTGATCTTGTTTCTGTGGTTCCAGAGGATTGTGCCTCCAAAATAATTAGCCATATCATGAGGTGAGAACGCCCGAAGAGCTTTGGGAATCTATAACTTGCAACCCAAATCTCATATTTGAGCCTGGTAGCAATCATTAGAATGCTACGGGTAAGTAGAAGAGGATGAAGAACTCAGACAAAGGATTTGAGATGTTAAGGAGAGCAAAATTTTGATGCCCCATCCCTAGGAAAGATACTTAGGGATCGGGTGTGTTGCATCACACAACATATCCAACTCAACAAGGTTCACATATAATAGGTCAAGGTTTTAAACCATCGAATCTAATACCATGTTTGGGAATAAAACAGAACATGATATGAAATAAAGAACACAACACTACAGATAGTCCAAGAGGGAAAAAATATCAATCCCATTGCTCTAATACCATGTTGTGGAATAAAATGGAACACAATATGAAACAAAGAACAAAAAAATGTAGATAGTTGAAGAAGGCCAACCTGAATGAGAGCAAGCAATGAAGTCTGAAATTCATTCCTTGTCAAAGAATCGAACTCGGGACTTGGTTTTTCGACCATATAGAAAGAACATTGTGAAGTGTCGATGGGTCTGTAGGACCAAATTTATCTCTAAAGGTGTTGTTGAGAGACATAAATCTTGCCTCGTCACGAAGGGATTTTATCAACAAGAGGGCATTGACTACATTGAAACCTTTTCCCCTGTTGCAAACATGAACTCAATTCTGCTAATTCTTTCCCTCATTACTCTCTTTGGAGGGCATATTCATTCTATGGATGTGAAGAGCGCCTTTCTTCACATAGAACCATCTGAGGAAATTTGGATGGAACAACCACCTGGTTTTGTGACTGATTCAACTTTGGTGTGTCGACTCAAGAATTCACTTTATGGTTTGAAGCAGGGTCCTCAATCTTGGTATGCTAAGATCGACAACTTCTTTCTTCATGTTGGCTTCAAATGGTGTGAATCTAATCACAAGTTGCATGTTCTCCACTCCAATGGAGACACTCTGATTATTGTTGTATATGTTGATGAATTAATCATTATTGGAAATAATAATGTTCAAATCCTTAGATTGAAGAAACAACTTGCTAAATCCTTTGATATGGAAGATCTTGGTACTCTGCATTATTTTTATGGTCTTCAAGTATTACCATTTTCTGATGGTTTTTTTATTTCTCAGTATAAATATGTAATGGATCTGTTGACACATTTTAATATGGATGATTGCAATCCTTGTGCCACTTCCTTTTAGTATGGAGTGAAGCTTACTAAAACCTATCAAACACCCAATGTCGATGCTATTCTCTATCAACAATTGGTCAGTGGTATTAACTATCTTACACATAGTCGACCTGATATTTCCTTTGTTGTTACTGTGGTTTCTTGTTTTATGTGGGATCCTAGAGAAACCATTGGAAGTAAGTCAAAGGAATTGTTCATTATCTCAAGGGTACCAGTCACTTTGGTATCAAATATTGTCAGAGTTCAAATTCTTTAGTTCGCTTCACTGACTCTGAATTGGATGACGACGAAGATGATTGAAAGTCCACTTTTGGGTATATGTTTCTCTATAGCACTGGTCCTTTGGTACAATCTTGCAAGAAATAGAAGGTAGTCTTTTTATCTACTACAAAAGAAGAATATCATGGCGCTGTTCAAGTAGGTACTGGAGAAGTTTGTATTCATCAAATTTTGGGTGAACTTGGATTTCCTGTCCACACCTCGACTGTTGTTTACTGTGAAAATAAAAGTGCCATACAGGTTGCTGACAATCATGTTGCTCACAATAATATGAAGCATGTTGATATCCATGCTCACTATTTGCGACAATTGGTTCATGATGACATTGTTTCTTTGGAATATTGTCTCACTGAAGATGAAGTTGTGGATATATTCACCAAACCTTTAGTTGAAGCCAGATTTATCAAGATTCGAAGTTTTCTTGGGCTTTGGGAAGCTGCAATTATGGGGGGGGGGGTTCTCTATTGATGTAATTTCACTTCCTAAATCTCCATAGTTGTGTGTTGATGGGGGGTGTTGGAACATTAAGCATTGATGCATTGATGGTTCAGCACACATCTCTTGAATTCATTCGGTTGAGAGGCCGACCTACATCTAGAGACAGTCGGTCAAATGATTGACCAATACACCACATCAGTCGATCGGGTAGTCGACATATCTGTCGGTCAGACAATTGACCAACAATCAAAGATAGTTGGGCAATGGATCATGTCTTGTAAATCCAACTTGGCAGAGCGGATTTTGTGTAATCAACTCTAACCACCGACGGTTATATGTGGACAAGATCTTCCAGATTCTATGGGAGTTGGTTAGATATTATGATCATCAAAGAAGACCTCTTGGGTAATTATCATATATATGAATAAAAATTGAGTTTCACAATAGATCATGTAGATCAAGATGTGAAATATGCATTGTTATGTTCTGATCACAATGTGTTGTGCTTAAGTGATGTAACAATGTCTTCAGATGTCACCTTCTTTCTTCGAAATTTTTTGTCCCTCTTCGACTATCTGCAGTGTTGTGTTCTCTATTTCAAATCGTGTTCCACTTTATTCCCCAACATTTACATGTTCTACATCTCCTATAATCCCCAATGGATAATTTTTTGATTGATAAATTGTCAAGTGAATCTGTTTTCAAGTCTTTTAGTACCAAGAAAACAAGGATCAATGGTCATAGTGCTTATTGATCAATGATGGTATATTTATATATATGGTTGATCTATAAATTTTCATGGATATACTACTTGAACAATTCATCACAACAAATTTTACAAGTTTATGTAAACTCTTGTTATGCAATATTTTATTTAATATTACTATATTAACATACAAAATAATGGATTACATTGAGACTTAAATGAAATAATATAAATCAAATAATATACCATCCACACAATGAATATAAGATGTACCATGGGAAAACCAAAATAGGAAAACCCCAGCAGAAGGTGAGTGTTATGACCCAAGGGGAGTATATATAGGGATAAATGTATATGATATGACTCCAAGGGGGGGCATATATGGGCCTAAATGTACATTTAATGTGTAAATATATATGTAATAGGGTCAACCTTATTAAAGGGGCCTCATGTTCAAGTGAGAATAGGTATATACATAGATAATGTATTCATTATTGGAGACATGTGAATTGTGATGTATGAATGTATTTGGTTATGTGGAGGAGGTTCTCATATTCTTTAAGAAATTATTGTGTAACTTATCTATATTGGAGTTGTGCTCCATGCTCACATCCTATACATGGTGTGTGATTCTGTTATGCTATGATAATTGTAATACCCTAGGTTGACCCCAACTGTAATTGTATATATATTTTGCACAGACTAGTGAGTCAGGATATTATGGGCATGAGTACCTATGTGACCATTAAGATAAAAAGTCTAGATGTTAAAAGGCCAACGTGCCTAACATTGTATTTTGTAATCATACACTTTGATATTAATAAAATCACACCACTATTGCAGACCGATTTGACAAAAGAGTAAGGGGGCAGAAACTCCACTAGAAGGGAAAGGGGGCTAAGGGTCTAGGAAGAGAACTAAGCCATAG
>JASDQU010684759.1:48633-76854 GCA_032191745.1 Picea mariana | reverse complement strand
CAAGGGTCTTTTGCCATGGCACTAACTGTTTGGTCCCAGACCAAGTACCCCAGGAGTGCACTGGGGGGCCTAGATCTCGTCTAGGGTCTTAGCCATCCTCCAGGAGAATGGCTCTTGCAGCTGCTTATAAATTTAACACTTTCCCCAGGTCACATTTACTGCATCCATTTATTAATTGTATCTCGAAAGTATATGCAAAAAGACTGAAAGAAATACTTTGTGTTTATTTTTGAACAATAGAGTCAACATGTGACATCACAGTAAATACAAAAGGGAATGCACATTTAATCTTGAAAGTTCCATCATTCAATCATTAACATAAAATAGCAAATACATGAGAAACCTATATGTTATAATATCCAAAGAAAGCAACCCAGAGGAGACATCCACCACACCAATACCAGGAGCAACAAGGAATCACAGTAACCATTGAACATGAATTCAACAATCCAGAAATAACCCTGGCTAGGTCTGTTTGGACTACAACTTGTTCCCCCAATTGGATATCCTCTAGACGCCCCATCTCCCTCTCTGATTGAATGTTTAGACATGTTGCACATCCCCAATGTGTCCTTCTCAACAAATTTCATGCAATATATAATTTTCAAAAGGGTACCCCCAATCAGACTCGCCTCCTTTCATCTCATTATTTCGGAAAACAAAGTCAACTTTATAAAGAATATTCTGAACAAATATATCATTTTACAATTAATTTTTTCCTTTTCTTCACAGATCACATTGTAATAATTTTGTAATATTTGTGTTGATCTTTAGGCACATGTCAGATATGTTTATAAAAGTGACAACAAAAGGAAGTGCTCACATAAAAGGACAAAATATAAGAACAAAAATTATCACATTTTTACACACTATAAACCAATGTTGCATGGGAACCCAACCCGACCATTAGGGGACACATCCCTTTTATTTCCTCATCCCCAAGCATAGTAGGTGAAAGTCCCCTTTTGGAAGGGGAAGCCCCTTAGGATGTGGCAGACTCTCTCCATGTCCCCTAGAGTTTCCCACCAAAAATGAGGGATCTAGGAGATGTCCCTAGATGCTTTTGAGAACATATGGACACCCACTATCCAAACTAGCACCCATGTGGCATTGGTTCTCCAATAAAAATATTCACTCACTAGCTCAACATTCAAACCAGAACAAACATTGCAGTATGTTTTTATAATGGGCGATAACAACAACATCAGTTTGGACTCCCATGTTTGGTATGCACTTGTACCCTCTACCTATTTTTTATTTTTAGTTTTTGGGGAAGTGTGCCAACCCTCACCATGCCAATCACTACCCCCTCATAGACATCCTGACGGGATTTTGTAGCTGAGCCTCCATCCCTGTGTACCTCAAATCTCCAACACCCGAATCCTCCTTTTGTTACACAAGTCTGCACCATTTTTCTATCTATTGAAATACCCCCTTCCGCAAAACTTGCCTCCCTCGCCTACCCATATTCTTTACCCAGTAATCCATACCCCTCCATCTTCATGTCATTCCTCAAACCTCAACCCACCCTTAGACCCAACACCCCTCCTTTTAACCCAGCCTCTTCCCCTCACTCACTTGTTACCCCTTCCTTGCCCTCCTCTCCACCCCTAACACTCTTGCCTTCCATGATAGCGCTCCCCCTTGCTAGCTATCTCTGCCTTCCTATCCCTTACTACAAGCTTTCCAAACCCTTCCCAGAATTCCACCATAGCAACCATGATGACAGCAGATCGAACTAAGAAAACCCAACAACTGCAACAAACAAAATTTCGATGACAAACCCGAGAAGTGGCAACATGATTATGCTAGATATATTGGACAACCCTCAAACAAATCCAAATTCCATATTGCAAGGACTTGCAAAGCAACTAGAGTAGCAGGAACTCATGAATTAGAAATGACAAGTAGAAGTCCATGTCCTCTCTAACAAGATTTTGGAGCTATAGTCTGAAAACCTCTTCCTCAAACAATTAATCAATGACACCAATATTCAAGAAAACCTTCAACCTCCAAGTGACTCCCTTCGAGCCAAAATCCTAGACCTCGAAAAGAAACAAAAAAGAATTTAGATCCCGATAGGCACTATTCAAGCAAAAAATTAAAACGCAACTTAATTCTTGGGCCTAGGTAGTTCATGGGAGAAACAAGGAAGTCGACAAAGTCATACGGGCTAAGTTAAACGAGGAGCATTCCAAGCAAGCGCAAAAAATCCAAGGAATAGATAGCAGAGGCATGGAAAGCATGAAAAAATATATCCATTCCAGAACTTAGAGCAGTTATTCGAGATTCCCCTACCCTAGGGTGGACCCGCCCCGGACCTACCAAATGATGTCCCCATCAAGGCACAAGCAGGGTCTCAAGGATATCTTTCAAGTGATAAAACTATAATGGGCCCTTCTAGTCCTCTCCAAGCTCACTTTAAAATGCACTCAAACATTTAGATATTTTCTTTGTAACAAAGACCCGTCCAAGCCCTAACCGAATTATTCCAAACTGCCCAGTCTATCATTGTTTTTCAATTTACAAACAAGAAACATGAAGTTCTTGCAGGGTTAGGGGCTCAAGAAGTGTTGTTTGTTAGATTGAGATTCTCTCCAGGGCAGAGTCACCATGATTGATTCTAATGATGCTACTAGATTCATGTGGGACCAAGTTAGTGGCATCTCTCCCCTTCCCCTGAACAACTTCATTGCAAGTTGTTACTTCCCTCCCACTTCATCGGATTATGCTCTTCACAAGGATTCAAGCAGGGACTCTTACCTCGATCTATATGTTGATATTGTCTAGTACTAGGCAAAGGGTGATGCCATCCTTTTAGGGGACTTTAATGCCTATACAAGAAACCTATAGATCCCACTACAGCATGGATCCGAGGATGCCCTCTATCTTCATGAGATAGATCATGCCTCGATAGATCTTCCCAGGTTTTCGAACAATCAGTTGGAACCCCTTTCAACATACAACAAGCACCTCTTACACTTAGGTGAGTCTCATGAGTTGGTGATCCTTAATGGCCTGCCTTGTTTCTCAAAGTCCAATAGATTTACATGGTTTCCTCACAACAGGAGGGCTAGCATTGTCAATTATGTCATGGCCAATCAATCCCTACTTCTATATCCACTGATTAGCAGTCTCCCAAATTCCTTTAGCGAGTCACTAGAGGAGACAAAACACTATTGTTCAAAAGTCTTTTATTACTTTGTTGACTTTTAAAAGGTGTTTAACTCGATTCTGAGGGAGGGCTTGTTCCAAAGACTTAGAGACATTGGCATTTGGGATACTCATTGCTATTACGCATCCCTATGAGTATGCTCTCCGTCGCCTCCACACACTGCATGGCCTCTCATATTTTATCATAAGCACCAATGCGGTGAAGCAAGGGCATCCTCTCTCACCCACACTATTCAAGATTTATATGAATGAGTTGAAATCCTTTCTGCATGAGCATATTGTTGAGTTTCGGGTACCTTGGGAAAGTGGTTCCCTTGTGCTTGGAAAGTGGTCCCCTTGTGGTTTTGGGTCTCTAACCATAAGAGGGAAATATTTGTGACTATGTACCTTGTACTTTATGTCTAATTCCACATTGACTTCACTTAAGTCAAAAAGATGGAATTTTGTCACTTAAGGAAAAGTGACATTTAATTCACTAAGTAGATGAATTGAGGGACATAAAGTGAACTTAGGAAACTTAACCCAAAGTGGGTTTCTAAGTGAGATTCTTTTGGGATGATCTCAACCATTGATTAGATGTGGCTTGGAGTGATCTAGGCCATCCATCTTTAGGTTTCCTTATGGATGGTTCCAAAGGGGTGCATAGGCTCATGAGAGGCTCATTCACTCATTTGTTCACTTGGAGAGTTTGAGAGGGAGCATTGAGAAGAGAATGGAGGCATTGGATGAGAGAAGCTTGGACGCTTAATTTCATGGAGGGCTCATGGAGGCTTTGACCCTCATTTATTTGTGGTGAGGCTTTGAGGAGGTCGCACTCTTAAAGGAGGGCGCAGGCACTAGCATTACTTGGGCTATTGCAGATCTGATAGATTCAGTGTGGACGTAGCATATAACAGCTTGTTTGTATGCAAGGGCTTTTTCATCGATCAAGGGAGGTGTTGACCACCTATTTCGACTAGGGGTCAACGTCATGTATCATGAAGCTATGTACCTTGTGGTACAACATATTTTGAAGACTTATGGCTCAGCAAGGCAAATTTTGCCCCTAGCACGTCTTTCTATGTACTCAGAATGTCCACTCCCCTGCGTGGGATAATAATGTAATAGGTTAGCATGAATCAATTTTTAGTTAGTTTCCTAGGACTTTATCATAGGGAAGTCCTTTCATCGAGTGTTTTTTTTCCTCGGGTAATTAATCTTGCCTACTAGACAATTTTAATTATCCTTTAGTTTTTCACTCACAAAATTCTCCAAAGTGGTGAAAGGCGTTCTAATGATCGAGCCCAAGGGGTGACTAAGGTTTATGAATGTTGTAAATGACCATGCTAGACATCTCCTAGAGTCATGCGGAATTTCGTTAAGTTTTAATAGGTTTTTTTTAATTATTAAAATTTTCCATTAATTGGAAATTTTAATTATTTTTTATGTAAAATGTAAAAATTTGGTTCTTGCGGATTTTGTATAGGCAGATGACCCCCTACACCCTTGGACCAAGTTTCAGCTCAATTGGACAAGTTTTGCTAGGTCAATGTCCATGAAGAGTCCAAGTTAGTCAAAAGTCAGCATTTAATTGGCTAAGGTAAAAAAGCAAAAAATTGTAAAAATGACTAAAGTCATGAGAGAAAGTGGGCAAATGATTCCTAATGTATTTCCTAAGTTGGAAAAGTGATTTTCCACTTAGAAGACCCCCCATGCTAAGCCAACAACCAAAAGTCATGACTCCCTAGTGAAAAGCCTGCCCCCCTTGCTCATGTACTTGGGTAAAAGTAAAAATTAAAGTGAAAGGGTGCCAAAACCCTAACTGCACCCTTCCTTGAGCCTAACTTCATGTTTGATGAGTGTAAAGGTGCTTTCCCCCTTCCCCTCTCACCCCTCAAACCCTAACTTGCTCCAAAACCCTAAAAATGTCTCTTCCTTGACTTTTTCTCTCTCTCTTCGATGGGTGACACTTGTAACTCATCCAAGAGGGGTTTCTCCTCTCTCCCTCATATAAAAGAAAGTCTTCCCTCCTCATTTAAACATCTATTCTCACAGTAACTCTATTATGCCAAAATCTCTCCCATCTCTCTCCCATCTCTCTCTCATTCTCTCCCATTTTCTCTCATGATTCTTGGTGCCATTGGGCAAATCTTTTTTTGGTTAATAAAATAGAAGCTTTGGAGGATCTCTTGTGTCTCTTGGAGTATTCTTGGAGCCATTGTTTGGTTTGTTTATGAGATAATATTGCTGCAATTATTTTGTTGTATTTCTTTACTTGCATTGTTTCACTTGGAGACCCAAGCAAAGTATTTTGCTTGAGATAGATTAGTAGTAGTATTACTATTAATCTTTGTGAGTTGTTTCTAGTAGATTTGGAAAGTATTTTGAAAGTTATTAGAACACACTCACCTTCTTGTTGTATCTTGTAGCAAGGGTTTACAAAATCTGCAGGTTACCAAAAGTTTGGAGGAGTGGATTTCAGATCTGGAAATCCATTTTTTCAATCATCTAAATCTGCAATCTAATATCTCTTTTTATGTTCAATTTTTTAATTAAATAATTTGTGAATATTGTGTTATCATAAAAATAACATGTTTCAAGTCATTTTAGTAATTTCCAGCAAGAAAAGTTTGTTGTTTTTTGCAGTTTTTTGCAGGTTTAAGGAGAATTTTTGCATATTTGTGGCCCCTAAAGACTCAAGGAAGCATCCAAAAGTTGCGGTGCCAAACCCTCTTCTCTATTTCACCTTCTAAGCATTGTAAGCAGCCCAAGAGAGTCTCTTGGGCTTGCATTCTTTATTTCTTTTTCCAAATCTAGAATTTGTAAATTGGTTTTAGTGTTTCGCTCACACCTTGCATAGTGATTGGTTTTGCCATCCATGCAATATCGTGAAGGCTAAATTAAAATTTAATTTTTTGTTTTGTTTTTATTTACCACCTTGGCCAAAACTGGTAGGCTTGTCCTCCATCTTGTGCCATAGTTGTGAGGTTGTTATTTTAATTTCAAGTCATTTAATTTATTTAATTTCGCCCACACCTTGCATAGTGCTTGGCTTTGCCATCCATGCAAYATYGTGAAGGCTAGATAGTCTCTCATTTCGCCCACACCTTGCATAGTGCTTGGCTTTGCCATCCATGCAAAATCSTGAAGGMTAGATAGTTTCTCTCATTTTGCAAARTAATCAAATTGGTGCCCYRCCTTYTGCCYCGTATTCCCTCCCCTTGCCACTTTRTGGATCTTGGGTAACTAAGAAAGGGMAAAGGATTGAGTGGCTAGATTAATTAGGCACCCAATTTATTATTGCTTCTACCACCAAAAAAGGTGACTTGGGAGGCTAGAAGGGGTTGAAGTCCGGGACGGTTTCACGACACTACGTGTCCTCCTTGTTGAGTGCCCAAGCATTCTGGATTTGACCTGTGGAGCTAGGGAAGAACCTTGTTTGTTCTTCTTATTCAGCACCCAGCACTTCCTTTTGGTTGAAGAGATAAGAATTAGGGGTAGTCACATAGTGTAGGCTTGTATCTTTCACACTTAATTTCCCCCTTAATTCAAAAGAGACTTAAAACTTGTTAAAATCAACCTACACACTCTTTCACAACATTTACTTTTCAAGCAATTTCTCTTTCATGTGAATACTTGTCTCAAAGCATTCTTTATTTCTAGCATTCTTTATTTATTTGAACATAATTGGTCTAAGTGTAAAGTTACTTCTCATACTTATTGTGGATATCTCATAACATTGTTTCATTCTTGTATAATTATATTTTTGTTTTATATCTCATTAAATCCATTTTGGGGTAATCTTTAGGGACTGGTCTAATTGTTGATTTACAAATAAAGGGTTTGCTTGTCATTAAAGGAACTGCACATTTGCATTTGTTGCCTATCATTGGGTTGGGTTTTCTTAATTAACAACTAAATTAACTCCTAGAACTTAAATAAACTTTCACATAGTTTAATAGGGTCTACCCCCCTTGGCTTCCCTGGGAGTGAGCCTAGACGGAAGGAGTCCAGGTTGAGATGACAGTGGGTTTGGATTCAGGTTTGTGCCTCCAAGGACACACCAAGTGGGTTGGAGACTTATCCACGCTTGTAGGTGTGTATAAGGACGGCAACAGCAGGATCAAGGGCGCTTCAGTTCAGTGGGATAGGCAACAAAGGGAGAGGATGCACTTGCTTAGGCGCATTTCTTCTTGGAACCTTCTAGCAAGGCTTGAGAAGAGCTTGCTACTTGTACAAGTTCCATTGTATTTGCTTACTGGTTGTATCCCATGCTTTAGACATCACTTATATACACTTTCATTCTAAACTAGTTTTCCTAAGGAAGGTTTTATCCAGGGTCATGTTGACCAAAAATACCTGTGTTCATTTTTCATGTATGCTTAGTGTTTAGATCAGCAGTAGGAGCTTGTTAAGATCCTAGAGGAGTGTTATATGTTTTGAGGTTTGCATGTGCTAACACTTGGTTACTAAAACTACTTGCAAGGGCACCTTAAAAGAGCATATATCCATCAATTGAGGGCAGAACTCTTGGTAGAAGTAAACAAACTTGTTTGTTGTCCTAAAACGAAGCAAAGGACAGATTTGCATAACCAAACCTAGATCCCAACATGGGGTCATAAGACGGGCCTTTTGGGCAGCCCTCATAGTTCCTCAAAATCTACACATATCCATCCAACAGATGGTTGCCTTCTTCACCATGTCTTGATATCCATCCTCCTTTTCTTTATAAATGGCATTCTCTAGGCATCCAACCCCAAGGGTCTTCTAATACAGTTAGATGTGTTATCCAAATTTTATGACCTTCGATAGTTGACAATCAACCTTGGGAAAACCTTACTTACGATCTTCAATGGCTAGGTGAATGTCCTATCAAATTACCACTTCTACTTCTAGGGTTAGGAGATCGAGATCACCACAGCTTACACCTATTTAGGTGTGCAGTTTACAAGGCCCTAGTTTGGATTACAACAAGTTGTCCAACCTTGGATCAACAACGGCTATGGTTCCCCAGTGCTCCCCGAGCAACATTGTTTTCAGCGCCACTTTCAAGACATTCCATCCAAGATGGACTTTCTGGACAACATTATCATGCCCACAATTTTTACATCTCTAAGGTCTGGGGACCTTGTTTCTTAGAGTAATGAGCTAGGTTGGAGGGGGTCCAAGTTCTCNAATACAGTTAGATGTGTTATCCAAATTTTATGACCTTCGATAGTTGACAATCAACCTTGGGAAAACCTTACTTACGATCTTCAATGGCTAGGTGAATGTCCTACCAAATTACCACTTCTACTTCTAGGGTTAGGAGATCGAGATCACCACAGCTTACACCTATTTAGGTGTGCAGTTTACAAGGCCCTAGTTTGGATTACAACAAGTTGTCCAACCTTGGATCAACAACAGCTATGGTTCCCCAGTGCTCCCCGAGCAACATTGTTTTCAGCGCCACTTTCAAGACATTCCATCCAAGATGGACTTTCTGGACAACATTATCATGCCCACAATTTTTTACATCTCTAAGGTCTGGGGACCTTGTTTCTTAGAGTAATGAGCTAGGTTGGAGGGGGTCCAAGTTCTCATGCTTCACTACAACATTAGATGCAAGAGGACTATTTCCCATCATATAGTCCATGCAAAGTTTGCGGCACACTCCTTCTGGGTCAAGGCCATTTTTGGTTTAGTTTCACTTCCCCATCAAGTTCAAAGCTTTGTTGATTTGGCCATTGATAGAGATCGGTACCCCTTCTTGTCAATCTATTACTCAAAGGTCATTGCCTCAACTATCCCTCCCAACTGACCCATCGCTAGTATGTTGAGGTTACAAACCTAGTACAATCAATGTTTTAAGACTTGGACTCAACCTCAAAATCAATCAAGGTCAACTCGAACTCGGACTCGAACTCGGACTCGAACTCGAATTGACTCAGACTGATTTGATTTCAATGACTCATTTTTACTAAAAAATACATAAAATATTTAAATTTTAATGAAAAAATATATTTTAAAGATTCCAAACCATTAGAGACAAAATATGCAAAGTCTACTCATGCATATACCATGTAAGTGTGAATATATCAAAATGGCACCGGGTGCAATACATACTAACAACAAAATACATAATCAGTGAGGCTCTAAATGGCCTCTGAGTCCAAAAAACATGTTACCAAGCTATCGATCTACTACATAATACATAGTACATATCATTGATCAACGTGATCAATCATCAAACTCATCACCACTACTAGAAATGGTATCCTCGACGGGAGTTACAAAATCATCCTCAAGCTCAGAGTCTTCGGACTCCTTAGACTCCTCGGCGACTGTAATGTCCCCTTCCAAGTGACAAGGACCTTGAGAGACTTAGTAGTCTAGTTGTTCCCTCTAGACTATAGTCTCAATAAAATAAAAGGGGAACTAAGTGGCAAAAAAGAGTCATTAAGGTGTTAAAGTTATATTATTAAAGTGACTTTAGCAAAAAGGAAAAATAAAAGATAATTGGCTAAGTTGGGAAAGTAAAGGTGGATGACCTTAGAAGCCAATTAAATAATATAAGTGAAAATTAAAATTGGAGGTAGAAAAGGAGAGGAGGGCACCTCATTCCTCATTCTTGATCATTTTGTCTTTTGCCCTTGTGAGCTTGAGAGCTTGGGCATTTGAGAGTTTTGTCTCACTAAACCCTAGAGATCAGCAAGGAGGTGAAAGATTTCTTTGTTCCTGATCTGAGCTTGGTCAAGGTGGTGAAAGATCCCACCCTCATCGTTCTACTCAGTTTCAAATTCATTCCGGAAGTGTATTCTGAAGGCAGGGCACAGATTGGGAGTTTTTCAGCAAGTTGGGTGCACTATTAGAGTGAAGGGAATTCAATTTAGCTTGGAGGTTGGGGATCTGAGGAAAATATTGTTCTAGAAGGGTTTATCATCACCATAGCACCTTTCCTCATCAGTTCTTGAAGGGTTTTCTCTGTATAATTATTATTTCTCTTGGTTGATCGAATTTCTGAAGGAGGGCGCATCTTCTCTTGGAGGTACAATGAGTTGAGGGGTTAGATCTCACATTTTGACTGGAGGATCTCATCATATTTGCCTTACAAGCCCAAATCTAAAGATCTACAGCCATTCCCAAGAGTTTAGAGGCCAAATCTGAAAAGGCCGAAATCCTTAGAGTCTATACAACCAGGTGGTGCGCAACTCAGCCAGTTTGGGGTTCGAGATTGAAGAAGGGAAAGAAATTGATCTTGTTCATAATTGTATGCTGCCATTGGAGGACTTGGATTACTCGCATATCTCTTCTATTGTATCTTGGAGGCATCTTCAATCATATCTACTATATATATTTCTACTATCTTCATCCAGATCTGTATATCTCTTGTATGGGGACCAGCTTATTAAGTAAATAAAGGTCAGATTTGAAGTTTTTGGCTATTCTCTTGTGTTCTCTCTCGTGTATCTTGTTGTGTTAAGCTATTGTTGTTCATATGTCTCTTTATATGTTGTAACTCTCTTGGAAGCAACTCCAGCACAATTCTGGGGAAAATAATCTGCAAAAACAAAATCATTCAATAAACAAATCACACAACCAGTAATAAACCCTCAGTTTCCTGGCAAGTCTACTTGGGAACATTATAGGGACATTTGCAACTGCAGTAGTTGTAATAGTACTAGCGGAAGCACTAGATGGGTAAGTTGCACAACTAGAGCTTACATTTTCCATGCCTAGAGCTACATTGTCACTTACTCTAGCTCCTAATAGTGGATTTGGAACCAAACCAATTCCCACCAACTCTAACTCATCAATATCAAAATCAGGATCAAACTCTGTTGTGTGAGACTCCTCCACCCATTCTAAGGATGGATCAATATCATCCATCACAATGGGATATGTATCAGGCCTTCTATTTAGCAATTGGTTAAGCCTTAATCGAAGTTTGTAATGCACAAAGACGAGATCATTTAATCATTTTTGTTCCAAACGATTTCTCTTCATATTGTGAATCCGCTCAAAGATAGACCAATTGCACTCACACCATGAAGCACTGCAAGTTTGGCTCAGGACTCAAATTGCAAACTTTTGCAATTGAGGACACTAGCTACCAAAATGACTCCCACCAATGTGCTGCAAAGACAAAGTTAGTTCATTAATGATTAGATTGTGACTTTGGCTAAAAAGTAAAGTATTTAAAGTTTAAACAACAGATCTTAAAAAAACTTTAGAATTGCTTACCTGATTGGTCCACATCTCTTGCAATATTTGCTAGGTTTTTTCCAAAGGTACCCCTGGCTCTAGTGAAAGAACCAATATGTTAATATACTTCCATTTGCTCTGCCTCATCAGGGAACATCCACTCCAAGCAAGAACTCGTACAAWCCATCTTTGACTACCACGATTTGATCTTCTCCTAAATGAGMTCTATAATGATACCTTGTGTTGTTCAAGAAATACCCAGTTGCATGTATAGGGGAATGGAGTTGAATGTTCCATCTATTATCAATGATCTCCCAGATAAGCCATACTTAACAACTCTATCTTTGTAGGTTGTGTCTTTATCAGCTCCTTTGCTTGATCCATAGCCTCATAGATGTAACCCATGGCCAATTTTTCCCCATAAACCAAACGCAACACCTTAACAAGGAGCTCGCCAATTTTCACAACCTCTGTTGCTTTTTTCCAAAAAGTGTTATCAAAAACTTTCTTTTTGGTGTCTTTTCCATCTTTTTTGCGAGCCCACTGAGATTTATTCCATTCATCACTTGAAAACATTTTCTTCAAGTTCTGTGCTTGGGAAAGGAGAGATTGTAATGTGAAGAAGTCAATTGCAAATCTCATGATGGCAGGCCTAACAAGTTCCTTTCCCTCAATGTTTTTCCTCGTTAGGTTCAATACCCATGAGGGGTTGTAGATGTATTTTGTGATGCATTTGGCATGCTCTACAGTGTTCTTGATCCATTCATGTTTTCCTATGTCCTCAAGCATGAGGTCTATGCAATGTGCAACACATGGGGTCCAAAATATGGTCTTGTATTTGGACTCTAACACTTTACCCGCAAGAGCATAGTTAGAGGCATTATCAATGATGATCTGAACAACATTTGCCTCCCCCATTGATATAACAATCTCATCCAAAATTTGGGGCTGTAGATACGTCCCAAAGGATCATTGAGGATCCAGTTCTACATTGTCTACTCTGTTACAATTTTGGATTGTCCATCAGTGGGAAATGAAGGTGGGTCCTCCATTGAGGGGTCGCAAGCCCTCCTCAAACCCTGCACACAGACTCACGATCTAGCTCCCAACTCCCATACCACGCGGACCAGGATGCTCGCAGATGTGCAACATGACCTCAATCCCTGTTTAGAGAACCCTACTCGCGTAAGCACGACGCGGACGACCCTGCAGACAATGAAAACCATGCACGATGCAACCCTGCTCAACGGCCCTGACGTGATGGAAACTCTTCTCGAGACGGCCCTCACCTTGCTCGACGCGATCACGACCCTCACCCTACTCACACAAACCTACTCTATCGACCATCTTGTGATCACTCACTTGCTTGATATGCTCTGCACTCGGACCTACTCTATCGACCAGCTCGTGATCGCTCACCTGCACGATGTTTCCATTGTTGTCTAAAGAGAGCAACTATGTCAACAACAAACATGATCAGACAACTTCAAGTGATATGTGTGAGCAAATAACAACAAAATATAAGCAATAAATGCAAAAATGCATGATGTAAGAGATCCAAACATGTCATGAAACAAGAAGTGTTACCCCCCCATGCCCAGGGATAACTAGAGAAGATCATCTCTCATGGCCCACAATGAAGACAGTGATCTTGATGATGATGATGATGATCAGCATGTCCAATCATGGCAACCCAATAACCCCCCCAGATCCCTCTTTCACTCTTGATCAGCAAAGCTCATCACATCCAATCAGCACAGTCTTTGGGAGATGGTAAGTCAGCGTTATGATGAGGTACATTAGTCCTCCTTTCATATAGAGTGTTGTGCTTAATATACTAGGCATGTGAATGAGGAATACCGGTTGAAGTTGGATAATGAATCATAAGCTCAAGAAGTTATGCTTGTTTTCTTGTTTCAACTTGGTGGCCAACGTTTGTACTCTAGTCCCATGTTGTCACCCGCAAGGAAAAGGGGTATTACTGGGGGGCACTCACAAGGGTAACGTTTTGTTTCCCCACCATACTTAACACTTACCATCGTGGAGCCTATCATAGTGTACTAAACTTCGGTAATGGGTCATGGTTCATTCTCTCAAGAGAAGACGGGCTAAAGGCCCAAAGGTTGATTGCAACTGCTAATAAAAAAGGATAAAGAAAGAATAGTATAGAAAGGACTTTTAAAAAGTCAGTCCATACTTGAGCCCTACCCTTTCTACATTCGTCCCAGTCCCAAAGCAATGAATGCTAATGCTTGAAACCTTATAAAGGGGACTTGCAAATAAATAAAAGGACAATATAAAAGGCAGATTAAGGGGTTGGAAAAATGTAATGCTAACTCAAGAGAAAGCACACCCTCCACAAAGGTGCCCATAGAAATGGACCAAATGATTCCATAAGCCATTAAGTAAGCCCAGCATGTTTCACTATCACACTTACTCTTGAAGGGTTCTTTTTTTTCCTGCTTCCCTCGAGACGTATCCCTCTACTTGGGTCTTTTCTTTCTTGTTTTGGTTGGCATACCTAATAGGGTCTGATGATGGTGCTCCCATACTTAAACTTGCCAATTTGCATAAAGTCTTGAGCTAATGTGAAGTTGAAGGGGATACTTGATGTGAATTGTTTATGTGACTTCTATGATAAGTAACACCTTACTTTGTATGATCTAAGGACTATTATACCTTTGTGAATATTGGTTTTACTTAATTCCATAACTTTGATTTGATAATGAAGATGAGATGAGATGAAGACAAAATGGATGAAGAAGATATTGACAAAATGGATGGTGAATCGAATGGTGATAATGCCTCTAGTGGCTACACTGGCCCAAGTGCTCTTGATGATTTAGAGCTTTTTGATGTAACAAGTAGTCCATAGGAACACCAAAAATAAAACATGTGTCCTTGCTCTAGTTTTCTTTATTGATTCTCAATTTTGTTAAACATTTCAAGGTTATGTTTTGTGAAAAAGTTTTTAAATGTTGAACAAGATATTGTCTTTTTAAAATATAGGTTTAATGTTGGCATGTTATTCTCATTTTTATCATTTATGTTTAATGAGTGTATGGAAATGCATTCATATATTTTGAAATTTTGAATTATATAGTTTCTCAAACCTAATGCCAAATTTTATTACTGAGTTTTGCAATGCCATTTTTTTGTCAAATTTCAAGGTCGTCAAACTCGAACTAGGTGACTTAGCATCCCGCAAAAGAGGAGGGGGAGGCCAAGCAAGCACACATACTCATCCCACATCAAATCAACCATTATGTTAGTATCAAGGCCAACAATATAGAAAACATATAGAAACAGCAAGATGTTTAATTTTAAAAATGGAATGTGTGTGTGTCAATTGGGTTTAGCTCAAGTGGTTGGGAGGAATGATTGTTATCCTCCCCACCCAACTTCAACTCCCACAAGTAACATGTTCATCTCTTAACAAGTTTATTGTTGTAATGGCTTCGAGCCCTATTGTTGATTGTGTTAAATATTAAAGCAGCTTCAGAGTTTATTCTTTACCAAGCAGCTCTCCAAAGCTGCTCTCCTCAAGCAGCTCTCCAAGTTGCCAGTTGTCCTTAAGCTGCCCCCTTGTCAGCTGTCCCTAAGCTGCCCCCTTGCCAGCTGTCCTTAAGCTGTCCCCTTGCCACCTATCCTAGCTAGGTCGGCCACCTACATAGCTAAGTCAGCCCTAACCTAAAAGATATTCCTAACCTAAAGTTCCTATCCTAACTTCTATCCTGTATAAAGAGAAGGAGTCGCCCTCTTCTTCATTCATTATTTTTTATATCAGTTTATATATCAGTTCTGATATATGAGTTAAGTACTCTCTATTTCTGAAGGAGCAGCTAAGCTATTTCTGTGGGAGCAGCCTAGTCTTATTCTGAGCAGCAGCTAAGCTATTCTGAGGGAGCAGCCTAGTCTTATTCTGAGCAGCAGTTAGGAGGTTCATTTATCACGTTATTCTGGACAGCAACAATTTCTCTGTTTTGAACAGCAATAATTTCTCTATTCTGGACAGAAACCAAAGGCTGTTCTAGACAGCAACTAAGAGGATTTATGTAGCAGCTGATAGCTCTGTTTTTGGACAGCAAATAGGAGACAGAGTTACTCTGTTCTGTGGTCAAATCTGAGGCAGCAGAAAGGAAGATTTGTTCTGAGCAGATTTGAGGGAAGATTTGTAATAAAGGCTTAGTACTATTGTCTTGTAAGTTCATTGTACTTGTTTGACTGATCAATATATCACAGAAGTTTGCTGGTTTTTCTTCCCCTTGAGGGTTTCCCAGGATAAATACTTGTGTCTCTGTGATTGATTGTTTTTATACTTTAGTTTATTTGCTCAAGATTTGAAAGAACACTACTGTTATATTCTATATCTGTTTATGCTTGAAAATTCAACAGATTGGCCTTGTGTTCTAAAGATTCTAGGGTTTACCCTGGGTACCATCCTCAAAATGAGGAGAAGTACTCGAGGGCTTTCCTCAGGCAGTGTAATCTAGAGAAACAGATGTGATGTTTAATTTTAAAAATTTAATGTGTGCGTGTCAATTGCGTTTAGGTCAGGTGGTTGGGAGGAATGATTGTTATCCTCCCCACCCAACTTCAACTCCCACAAGTAACATGTTCAACTCTTAACAAGTTTATTGTTGTAATGGCTTCAACCCTATTGTTGACCGGCATTGTGCCCTAAAGATTCGAGGCTTTACCTTGGGTACCATCCTCAAAATGAGGGGAAATACTCAAGGGTTTTCCCTGGGCAGTGTAACCTGGAATGTGTGTGTGTGTGTGTTTAATCTTCACTTGCAAAAGGTGCATTTTGAGCATTCTAAGAAGAGAGCACTTATGTTTTGGAGGGTTTAAGACTACTTGGAGAGGTTTTGCGGCTGCCCTTTGTGTTGGAGGGTTTGCTAATACAGAGTGCATATCAGACTAATTTCAATGTTTACGAATCTCTTAAGGTGTGAAGAGTTGCTTTACAATGATTTGAGCTGAACTACAATGTCATTCAAAATTCTATCATGATGTGTATGTAGGTTATTTACAGCATTAAGGCATCAAATAGGGTAGTTTATTTTCTCGCCTGGAAATGCACTAACTAAATACTTCCTGTATGCATTTTATCCATGATGTCGGTGTACTCGTGGCTCCTATTTCTCGTGTCTGGCCCCATAGCTGATAACAATTAGGGCCAAATCATCAACCCCTTCCTTCTTTGTGTAAGCATTTATTCTCACAAATCAGAATATTAACATAGGTGACATTATTGTCATCACCTAGCATAAACCCTAGTTGATGAAAATGTTCTCATCGCTAAATATATGTCCGTTGACTGAAAATTGTGCTGCATAAGCCAACAACCTCCATGGGAACGGATATTTAGTTGTTTATAAAAAAGTAACCATTTGCAGGGTTTTTTACTGGCATTCATAGAGAGAAAATCAGGGTTTAGGCACTTACCAGGAACTGATAGATGCATATGCTGGTATCAATGGCAATCTTCTGCCCACGATAGCTCTCCAGATTCTTTTCGGTAATGCACTTCGGTGCATGGGTGGCCAGCAGCTTTGTCAGACCCTGCTAACCCCATCAAGTTGTAAGAATTCAAATTGTCGAAGAAATTTAAAATAAAATATATGTGTATGCAATCACAAAACATCAGTAAAGGAGAGGCGAATTTACCCTAATCCCCATGGTGACCCTGTGGGAGGAACTTATGCTCGGAAATGAAATCCTCTGATCCTTTTCCGGATATTTTGCATGCTTAAGCGGAGACACAAGCAGCTTTCCCGCCACTTCCATTCCGTATATAAAAGGGCGGAAGCTTCAACGTTTTAGCTGCATTCATCCATTTAGCCTTTTCATCAAATTATTCTGGGCTTATATCTGTTTGAAGAGAAGAGAGAACAGGGTCCTTTTTAGATATTGAACAAAACTGCTCTGTATTTCGGCCGGTGTCTGCGTAGTTTAAAAGTATGCGCGCGGAGTAAGACTGTTTCCTGCTGGACTTCTTGTTATTTCGAACAAATTTATCGTACCCAGCGTCATTTTGAAATCTTAAATTGCTACCGCCGTCAATTTTTATTTCATTTCCATGGAGTTTGGTACGAGTGTCTAGTCTGTGTGTATCTGAGTGAAGAAATGCGTTTGAACATTCGACTTAGCTTTCCTCCATCATTATCAAAGAGATTTAAGAAAAGCTTAGTCGATCATTGAAGTGGCTTGACACAACTCGTGAAAGAAAAATCAGACTATGTACATTATCTTCCTTTACAAATGTGTGATAGAGACATTTACAAATAATTAAATAAATTTCATTTATGATGCAAATTAATTTAAGTATATTTATGAACATTTAAATATAATTTTCAAAGTGTTGGTAAGGATGAAGGTTGTCTAAAAAATTAATTTTCTAAACATTTTATTGAATCAATTTGATAAAGTCATGACGAAACTAACAATAATATGTGAATCCATTAGAATTTATTGTATTGATTGTTCGGTATTTTGGTCTTCCACTCATGGTAGATGGGAGAATGATCAAGAAGTTGATGAAAAAAATGTAAGTATTTGAGATTTTTTTTATTATTTTTTTCATTTATAAAGTACTTGGTTATTGATGTAGATTGAAGTGGTTTTTCTGTATGGTGAGAATTTCTTTTGTTCTAGAATTAGCTTACTTTTTTTTTCAAACATGGAAAGTTTAGTTTGTAGTTGGAAAGTTTAGTTTATAGTTGGTGATGTTCATTATGAATGTGTCATTTGTCTGGTATCTCCAAAGCATATGCTACTAGAATAATCTTTTTAATGATTTGATATGGAACATAAAACTTGGAGTCCAACTTGCCATTTCCTTGTTGTTTCAGAGATAGTCGTTTATGTTACCAAAATCTTACAAACAACCAATCACCTTCCCTGAACTAGCTTATGATCTATGTCCATATATATGTTGCTTCATTGGATTATGTGCATTTATGATCCAGATTTATGAGCGGAACGAAATAAATAATAGACTAAATACAATAGCACAGAGATACGAAGAACAACAACAGATATCTAGTAAACAATAACTTCTATTGAATAAATGAAATAGGTTGAAACTATAAAACTGCAGAACTGAAAACAACTTGCTTGAATGGTGGTAGTTATCTCTAAGAAGAGATGTGGCTGCTACGCGCATCTGTCGGAGCATAATGATTACAATGAGGATCCAAAGGCCTTTTTAACATTACTCGTGAATGTCAAAACCCTAGACATCCAAAAACCTAACCCTAGGAAATGAAATGCCAAAAGTTATGTGGGCCTCGATGGGTAAGTTGCTACCTCAACTTCCTAGGGTCGTAACTTTTGCATATGACCTTCGTTTTAGGTGTGTGATAGCCCGTTGGAANTATCTCTAAGAAGAGATGTGGCTGCTACGCGCATCTGTCGGAGCATAATGATTACAATGAGGATCCAAAGGCCTTTTTAACATTACTCATGAATGTCAAAACCCTAGACATCCAAAAACCTAACCCTAGGAAATGAAATGCCAAAAGTTATGTGGGCCTCGATGGGTAAGTTGCTACCTCAACTTCCTAGGGTCGTAACTTTTGCATATGACCTTCGTTTTAGGTGTGTGATAGCCCGTTGGAAAGGTTTTTTCAAGAACTACACATTATGCCATGAAACTTTGACTCTATTTATAATTTGACTGTGGCAAGCCTAAAAAAAACATTGTTTAGGACCCCAAAATGGCCCTGGAAGTACAAAAATATGTACTGACATAAAAACTTCCAAAATAAGCTAATTGGATTAGGTGGGAGGCCACCAATCTCCACCTGGAAGCTTTGTAGGGCTGCAGATAGCCCCGAAAGTGTAGAACCCACAATATTAAAAAGGATCCAGTTGGAATAGGTGGGTGGCCACCAATATCCACTTAGATCAGTCCTCCCCCCTTAGGAAGCAATGGTCTCCATTGAGTTGAGTGCCCCCATCAGGTGAGGAAATTTATGTTGAATTTGGTCCTGGGTGAACTATTTTCCTTGGTGTAGGAGTTGTCCTGCCTTGACAACCGAATAAAATTGGATCCTCTAATGGCGAGTGCCCTTGACTTGTGTGTCCACTATCTGATCAATGGATGTTTATTCCATGCAGTCGGGGTTGAGCTATGTTGGTGTCAACTATTCTGCGATCTCTGAGGTGTCCAATAATGGTGGAAAATATGGTCGAAGGAGGTCCACATTGAACATTGGGTGCAAGCCAAGGAAGGGGGGAGTGTTGAGCTCAAAAGCATTGTCTCCCACATCCTCGGTGATAGTGTAAGGCCCATAGTGAAGTGGACAAAGCTTCTAATGGGGCCATGTCTGCAAATGTAACCAAACCTTATCTCCCACCTGAAACTTGTGCGATACCCAATGTTGATCATGGCACTGCTTGTACTTAGAATTAGCTTTCTGCAAAATCTCATGGACCTATTAGCGGATGTGTTGAATATGCTCAATGAATCTAGTGGCTTTGTTAGACTCAAACTGAACATGGGAAGATTTTGTCTGTGTGGTTGCAAGAGGTAGTGCAACATCAATGGGACCCAAGGGTTGGAATCCCAGCCCCTCCTGAAATGGTCTATGGCCGGTGGAGCTATGGAGAGCCATGTTGTAGTTGTGTTGAACATAGGGAAGACTCTCATCCCATGTACGCGGATGCTTAGAGTTATAAATGTGCAGGATGTGCACAATCATCTGATTGACAACTTATGTCTGGCCATCGGTTTGAGGGTGGAAGGTGATGGATTTAGTGAGCTTGGTGTCCAACAGTGACCAGAGACTCGACCAAAATATGTTGAGGAACCTGTTGTCCCGATCGGAGATGATGGTCTGTGGTATCCCAAAATGGACCCACACTCATTCGAAGAAGATCTTGGCAGTATCTGTCGTTGTGACTCTCTTCTTACAGGCTGTGAGAATGGCCATCTTTGAAAATCGATCAACCACCACAAATACAMAATCATTGCCTTGCTCAATGGACGGAAGGCCAGGCATGTAATCCATTGAGATGGATTCCCAAGGCCTCTCGGGAGTAGGAAGAGGGGTATATAAGCCTTGCTTCTTGATGGATGGCTTGGCAATGGCATAAGCAATGCAAGATCTRATATACTTGCTGAGGTCTTGTCAAAGTTTTGGCCAATAAAAATGTTTATGTAGAACAACCACAGTTTTCTACACACCAAAATGTCATGCCATCCGACTGTAGTGAGCCTCTCAAATCAGCTTTGCACGCTCACTTGCATGAACACAGAGGTGGCCCRGATGGCATAACAGTCTGTCCTGAATGTGAAAATCAGTGACATTCGTGCCTGCACCCAAGAGCTTGTACATGGTGGYGAAGTCAAGATCTTTTTGATAAAGTTGGGGTCACTCAGATGCCTCATGCCCACAAGAATGGAGCACGGTGGTGAGTGTAGCCATGGGAGGTCGACTGAGGCAGTTAGTGACATGATTTTTGCTCCATGTCTTATACTTGATGTTGAGATGGAACTGTTGCAGGTATGTGGACCACTTCTGATGGTGGTCATTCTACAACTTCCCTTGTGTTTGTATGAACCGCAGAGGCTTGTGATCAGTGTGGATGATTATCTCCTTTCCCATAATGTAATGTTTCCAATGACGACGAGCTTGTACAATGGAATACATTTCCTTGTCATAGGTGGGGTATTTATGGATGGTATCTGAGAGTGTCTCACTATGGTATGCTAGCAAGTGACTGTGTTGAGTGAGAATTGCACCTACAGCATAGTCGGATGCATCAGTATCAATCTCGAACGGTTGATGCATATCGAGTAAGGAGAGTACTAGAGCTGAGCATAAGCGATGCTTCAAATCATTAAATGCTTGTTGTTGTGCCTTCCCCCACGCGAACTTTGCCTTGCCACCGCCCTTGCTCACTCGGTCAAGGGCCCATGCAATATGGGAGAATCCCAACACGAACCATCGGTAGAACTTGGCAAGTCCCGAGAAGCTCAGAAGATCGGTTAGTGTGGTCGGGGCTGGCCAGTCACACATGAATTGGATCTTACTTGGATCCACATGTACCCCAAGTTCATTAACAATGTAGCCCAAGTATTGGACCCTGTTCATGCCAAAGAGGCATTTTTCCAAGTTGGCATATAGCTTGTGTTGTCGTAGAGTGCTCAAAACCTGTTGAATATTCTACATGTGCTCCTCCAAAGTTATGTTGAAGATGAGAATGTCATCCATATATACCACCACAAAAGAGTTGGTGAAGGGTCTCAATACATCATCCATCAACCTCATGAAAGTTAACAGTGCATTTGTTAGGCCAAAGGGCATGACCGACCATTCAAAGAGACCTTCTTTAGATTTGAAATTTGTCTTCCATACATCAGTCGATTCGATGGGAACTTGGTGGTAGCCAGACTTTAGGTCAATCTTGTTGAAGAACTTGCCCCCCTTGAGTTGGTCAAGAAGGTCATCAATTCAGGGAATTGGGTACCTGTTCCTGACTGTGATTTTGTTTAATGCTCTGTAATCAATACAGAGCCGCTAGGTCTCGTCTTTCTTCTGCACCAGTACAATCGGGCTTCCGCAAGGGGAGGAGTTGGGTCTGATGTGTCCCTTTTGAAGCAACTCTTGGATATGACGCTTGATTTCGTCATTTTCCATCAACGAACGATGATAAACTAGTCCATTAAGCAAAGGTGCACCGGGGGTTAGATCAATTGGATGCTTGACTTGGCAGTGCATCGGTACCCCGGTGGGTGAGGAGAAGATGTCTTTATACTCTTCCACGATTTCGTCCACTTGCTTCTGCTACAAAGAGAGGCTCTGTGTGGAGGTCACAGATGTGGCGGCGACCTTCTGTTTATTGTGAGCATCGATCACAAAGTAGACGAACTTCCTGGTCTGTGAAATGACGTTACTGCATTGCTTAGCAGAGATTAAAGAAATAGCGATAGGCAGCACTACCTTTGGTATCATGTACAATTGTCTACCTAAAGTAATAATAACATTGCAGGGTCTAGACTCATACATAGCATGTCACTTCCACAAATATGGTTGTCCTAAAATAAAATCACAAACTTCAAGGGGAGCAATATCACGCAATACCTCATCTTTGAAGGGCTTGATGTCATAGGGCAGACGACATTGTTGGCTAATGCAAAGATCTCTTCCTTGGCGAAGCCAACCGGATGCAGGTGTGGTGTCATCGGCAAGTCCAACCGCTTGATGACCTCTACTGAGATCGGGTTCTTCTGACTGCCACTATCGACAATGAAATGAAGCGGAGCCCCTTTAACCTCATTTGTGAGTGAAAGAGGCATTCCCCTTCCTCTGATTCTTCTGTTTCACTTGGTTGGAATTTGGTGGTAACAACAGTGGCATTGGGTTCGGCATCGATAATCCGCTTCCCTCCTTCTGAATTTGATTCAGAGTCAGAATCTACCTCTGACTCGGAAGCTTTCAACTCAGCCACTAGTGACTGCTTGGAGCGACATTCTTTGGTGTTGTGGAATGGGCTTTTATGGTATTCATGCCACTTTCATGTGTCCTTCTTCGACTTCTCATTACCCTTCTTGTGTTGTGGCTTGGAATGGTTGTCCTAAGAGTGACCATCTTTGCTTTGTCCCTTGTTTTGTGGGTTGGGGTTGTGTTTTCCTTACTTCAGCTGTGAGGAGCTTGCACATCTAAACTCTCTCCTCTTATGCTTAAATTTATGCTCGATCTTGACATCATATCTATAAGCCATACCCAATGATGCAATGTCCAAAAACTCCATTTATATTTGAATGTATCTATGTAGACAGTCGTGGTATTTGAGTGCCAGATGTCATTTAAAGCCTTTGATACCCAATTTGGTGCTCAGGGTAGGAAAATATTAGTGAAATCTGGTACTGTCTGGTCCCTTTCCTCACGCAGAGGGGTCCATCTTGTGTACTGGTCCTTGTAGCTTCCAACATGGTAGTATTGTTCTTTAATGGCATCCGTGAAGGAATCTCATGTGGGGGCGACCGCAAATATTGCAGATTCCTCTATGGCCTTTTGCTCAGAGTAAGTATCCCACTAGTCCTTAACATGGGGGACAACCTTGAGCAGTATAAAAGTAATCTTTTCCCTATCGAAAAAGTGTGGACCGAAAATAACCCTTCGAGCAGATTCAACCATTTACCTACAACATTCGCATTTATCAATCCTTCAAATAATGGAGTATCAAATTTTACTTGTACCTTGAAGGGGGTTGCATGGTCGCTTTATGAAGATGCATCTATTGTGGGCAGTCGCCAAAGGATCCGTGCAAAGTTGTTCATCATTTCGTTCCTTTGTCACGCAAGGGATTCCTCGAGCAACAGTTTGAAAGGATCTCATATTCCATCATCTTTCTTCTCATACCCCGTGAGTTGTGGTCGAGCTCGGCACGACCAATCTTGCAAAGGCTCGACTAGTTCTAGTCCCAACTTCTTGTACCTAGATCTTGTCGAGGACATGCACGAAGAAAAATAAATGAAGTAAATACCACTCTGATACCACTAATCTAGATTTATGAGCAGAACGAAATAAATAACAGATTGAATACAATAACACAGAGATACGGAGAGCAACAACAGATATCCAGTGAACAATAGCTTATGTTGAATAAATGAAATAGGTTGAAACTGTAAAACTGCAGAACTGAAAACAACTTGCTCGAATGGTGGTAGTTATCTCTGAGAAGAGATGTGGTTTCTAAATGCATCTGTCTAGGTAGAATGATTATAATGAAGCTCCAAAGGCCTTTTTAACATTACTCATGAATGCCAAAACCCTAGACATCCAAAAACCTAACCCTAGGAGATGAAACACCAAAAATTATGTAAGCCCTGATGGGTAAGTTGGTACCTCGACTTCTAGGGGTCGTAACTTTTGCATATGACCTCCGTTTTAGGCGCGTGATAGCCCGTTGGAAAGGTCTTTTTGAGAAATACACATTATGGTGTCAAACTCTAACTCTATCTATAGTTTGACTATGGAAAGCCAAAAAAACATTGTTTAGGGCCCCAAAACAGCCCAAGAAGTACAAAAATATGTACTGACATGAAAACTTCCAAAATAAGCCAGTTGGATTAGGTGGGCGGCCACCAATCTCCACCTGGAAGCTGTGTAAGGCTGCAGATAGCCCCGAAAGTGTAGAACCCACAATTACAAATAATTACAGAAGAACATGTGGAACTAAAACTGTCAAAAGGAGCCAATTGGAATAGGTAGGTGGCCACCAATATCCACATGGATCAATTTACAAGGTTTTATTCAAGAAATAAAGGTTTTATGTGATATTTTGGTTCTCTTCAAGATGTTTTTTCACAATTGAAACCTTGACATCTATTAGTGCAAGGTCTTTAAGCCTTTGTAGTTCGTATCCATATAGAGATTTAAAAGGCATCATCTTGGTTGATGTATGTTATATTGAAATATACCACCATTTTACTAGTGTAACCATTGGACCCATAAGTTGTGTTTGCCAATAAAAAAACAACAAATATATGCCTTTAAGTATTTATCAACAATCTTTTCCTAACCATATGATTGTAGATGATGAATAGAGCTCGTATTTAGGGATACTTCATTTTGTTTGCAAAATTCCTTCTAGAAATTACTTTTGAATTTTACATCTCTATCGCTAACTATATTTTTAAGGAAACCATGTAGTTTATAAATAATTACAGAACTTGTTTGTTTCGTTGTATATGTTTTATTAATTGACATAAAATATGCATGGTTTGTCATTTGGTTTATCACTATAGAAATTTGTCTTTTCCAATGAGATTTCTTCTATTAAATCCATAAATATTTCTTCCCATTTTTTATGTGGAAAATGTAAGGGGTGGAGTAAACCTAAATGTAGAATGATTTCATTTTTATTTCTTTGACATAGGTTGCGTTATGCTACATATTTTTTTATGTATATGTGCATGCCCTTCTAGTGGAATGATTGTTGAATATTGCAATAAGTCTTGAAAAAACTATATGTCATGCAATTGGAAAATCATGAATTTCAACCAATTCTCTTAGATTAAACTTTGAAGATAAGAGTATATAGATCCTTCCTTTACACTGGAGAATATCATTCTTCCATGCAAACTTTGGATTTTGCTCCATATTGTTGGTCAAAAAGCCTGTGTATGGGTTTGGATTTCATTTAATCAGTCTAGAACCCATACTAATATTGCACAAATTGATATATATTCATCCTAACATTGCACTAATTGATATATCTTCATCCTAATATTGCACAAATTGATATATCTTCATCTTTTTTGTGACGATTCATCTACTTCTACATTATCTTTTCCTTTTTTGTGTATGATTTCAATATCAAAAGTTGTAATCTTCTCTATCTATTTTTGTTGTTATGTCGTTAATGTTTTTAATGTAGTAGGTATTGAAGAATGTTGTGATCTATGCAAATTTGGAATTTAATTCCTATAAGATACTAACTCCATTTTGCTAATGCGTGTATGATGGCCAACATCTCTTTATCATTCATGGAGATTTCTAAGCAGAAATATACTCCAAGTGACACCTTTTCTAAAGGATCATGCATTTTGATGTTTTTTTTCCATGGAAAACCTCATGAGTGGGCCCTTGAGTAGTCCCTCACATTTTGTGGATGGTGCTCAATGTAAACTCGTTGGCGCTTGACCCGGTAGGGAATCAAGTGATGCATGCAATAGAGGAAACTAACTCAAGAAATCAACCTCTTGATCTCCTACATGAAGCTCACAGTAATCAACCACCCGAGCTATCATGTTGGGCTATAAGATTTAGTAAATATGCATAACCATAAACAACAAATATTTCATGTATTAACTCCCATGTAAAGCATCAAACAACAAAAGCAAATCAAATAAAAATAAGGGGGGAGAATAAGAACATGTATGTGGCAAAACCCCTAGATGGAGAAATGTCCACGTAAGTGGGCCTTTTATTATTCAACAATCTCCCAACATAATGGCATAAGCATACTAGAGTATTGATCTGAAATGGATCTGAACACAAAGCAATGGTTGCAAGCCTAAGTATCTAAGGCAATTCAATAATTAAGGAAGGTTAGTAACTATGTAAAAGACAAGGTAAAGTAAAGTGGAATAAGACATGAAAGATGTTAATATAAGAAGTTCAAATGTCCACAAAACCCTAGGGTGTGGCTCGGATTTGGTTCTATGGGTGTGGTGACAGTTGGGTTCGCGAGCTACGACGAGGTTTAGCAAGAAAGGGTAGGCAATCGATGATAGTTGGGGGCCATGCAAGTTTCATTAGGGGTAAATAATCGTCTGCAGGGTCATTGAATGGAGGACATTCTACTGGATTTTGAGGATGAAATCAAGGATACATAGGAGATTTTATTCTCAAACCAAGATTTTATAAGCCTGCAACAAAGTAGAAGGGGGATTTCCAATATCGGTTATGGGTTGTCTGATCGACCATCGGACATGGATTTGTCTGGGGTGGCTCCCAAGGGCGGAAAGCTCTCTTCTCAAGCAAAGATCCTCAATGTTGGCACAAAGGAGGTTGCTTCGACATGGGCACATCCTCAAAACCCAAATCTTGTGGAAGGAGTTCCCATGCATTCTCATTGTTTGTCTTCTTCTTCATGGTCCGGTGAAGGAACTTGTGTGGGCATTCATAGATCTAGTGCTCTAGAGTCTTCTAGAGAAGGAGAAAAAGAAGAGGGGAGGCCAAATAAGTCCTTACATAAAGGAAGGTGTTGGAAATCCAAAAGGGAACCTTAGAAGATGGTCATTAAGGAGAATGTGGAGTTAGGGACCATCCCATAAATGCTAGGGAAAATTGCAAATGGGATATTTTGTGGGAAGTCATTGTATCCTCTAAATCTGTGGGGGTGGCTCAATAAGAACTGGTCAGAAATCTTACCCTACCAACCAGATTTCCATACCTTGGCGAGAGGGTAGATTTGTTTCAAATTTTGAACAAAGGAGGACTTGGGAAAAATATTCAGTCATTCGTAGGGTTGGGGACCTCTTGCTTGTTGCTCAAGGAATGCGCCATCATTTTTTACCTTGCTCATGAATCCTTGTCTCATGCTAAAGTTTGGGCAATTCTCTTGAATTTGCCTCTGGTCTTTTGGCAAAAGGAGGTGTTGGTTGGAATTGTGAATTCTATATGGTCTTATCTCGGTTGTCAACCTAATTAGAATAAAAAATATGACAGAAGGTGGGCATGGGTGCATCTGAAAGTTGATTTTAAATATTTTATTGCAAACAGATTTTCAATAAAACAACAGAAAAGATACAATAGTAAATACACACATTACACAAAGATTTTTCCCCTGGAAACCCAAACCGAGAAAACCAACATGTTTTATATTCATTCACCTTATACATTGTTTACAATACAATATACATATAGGATCCTGTAGCATCCAATACCCTAATCCAATAGCCAGAACTAGTCAACAACCCTAATACCTTAACCGGAAATAGAAAACCATCAACGAAAAGCCGCCCAAAAAGGGACATGAAAACCGGTAAAAAAATATATATTCGGGGGCATTGCCCCCGAACCTCCATGCAGGGGGCTCCCACCTACTCCCTTATGACCCCCCAAGAAAGGGGGTGCCCTGTCCCCCCTCTTACCCCCTTGCACGTCTGGTGCAATGTAGACACTAGTTCTAGTCGTGCAAAGAATATAACACATACCCAACATCTCAAGAATCCTTGTCTCATGCTAAAGTTTGGGAAATTCTCCTGAATATGCCTTTGGTATTTTGGCAAAAGGAGGTGTGGCTACAGTTGGGAATTCTATCAGGTCTTATCTTGGTTTTCAGTTTAATTGGAATAAAAAAAATCGATAGAAGGTGGGCATGGGTGCATGTGAAAGTTAAATCGAAGGATAACCTATC
>JASDQU010684759.1:12126-29098 GCA_032191745.1 Picea mariana | reverse complement strand
CACTGATAAAACATTATTGGAAAAAAGCATCAGACGTGCCCTCTGTACGAAAAGCTAGTCGCTCAACAACAACTGTAAACTCTTCCACTATGCCAGATTGTTTCAACTTTGTCAAGCAACCTAAATGGTTGGTGTCAATGTAAAAGCGTTCATAAAGCTCTGCCACAAAGTGTGTCCAAGCCACATATTCTTGGCATAGATTTTTTCTCCATTGCCAACATTCTTGATCTAGATGGAGAACTCCATACAAAAGTTTGGCCAACTCATCAGTAATTCCATACAAAGAGAAATAATGTTCCATTTGAGTTACCCAACCAGTGGGATCCAATCCATCAAATTTGGTCACATCCACACGAGGAAGGCGTAGGTCATGATGAAAGTGATGGGGATGGAAATTCTGGGAATGAGAGGAAGTTTCACCTTCGATATGCAAAGGTGGGTCGAATAAGGGAAGATCTGCAGGGATATGTAGCTTGGCACAGATCATCGTAATGACAGATTCAAGCTGGGTAGTAATGTCTTGTTTGAGTTCCGCGATTGAGGTGAGGATGGAGGAATACATCGTTTGATTGATGGTGGCAATATTGGCACTGATCCGTCGCACTTCTTGTTGGGTTTTTGTGAAATTAGAGTGCAAGGTAGTGAAGCGAGCTTCCAAGTCTTGGCTACTAGTATGGGCCATGATGACGAGGGAACACAAAAAGGGGCAGGTGGGACCACACAAAAAATGGGTTATGGGTGAAGTGTATCACAATGATCAGGGCAATGAGTTGAATCCAACGGGGTAAAGCCCAAATGAGGGTGTTGGAAGAGGGTCAAGTCCACAATAAAAAAAAAATTGCTTAAAAATTATAGGTATGACTGCAATAAGGGCGAAGAGAAAAATCCAAAGGAATAGGTCTTAAATAGTGGTGCCAACAAGATCTAGATTTTTTTTTTTACTACTCCTGCGAAGTTATACTCCGATCTGAAGAATATTGCAGTGATGAAATGCCGAAATGCTTAACAGGAAGAAATGTGTAGTAATTTCACAACTCGAATGCATGAGACACAGTTGCACCACAATATATCTTGTTTGTTCTATTTTTGTTTCCGTCTCAAGGGTTAGGTATTCAAGGGTTCTACAGACAAGGGTTTGCCCTGTGCTATAGCTCTCTGATATACATGCGGGGTCCAACAGTAGTACTCAACCCAATATCTTAGGGCACCAACTAAGGAGGCTAGACCATGCCCTTAGCCGTACTACCCAACTACCTAGGTACTAGAGAGTATCTTTCTGAGTGCTGTTCTCGATGGCACTATAGTAGTCAAGCAACCAATTGGTTTATCTATGGAGGGCTTCAAGAGATCTAGGATGATCCGTATACATGTTCTGTCTGATGCGCTATCACACGAAGGGGTACCAACAAGGGTTACAAGGGTGGCCAATATATGTGCGCTTAAGTACCACTTGTATTTCCTACATGTATGAATCCCCGACCGCGGGTTTATGTACGTAATAACAGATTTCTGTAGCTTAAAGATGTTAGAATACGTCTCTACCCTGAAAAAAATTAACACACAATTTTCTGTCGAGGAAGGTGCTTTGATACCACTTGTAATATTCCAGATATAAAAAGTATGCAGAACATAAATAAATAGATAGAAATGGCAGATGAACAACAATATAACCATAACAACACCACAATAATACCAAAATGATACCAGAATAATACCAGAAAGAGCACTTTGATTACTGAGAGAAATGTTCACTTGCCTCTTTGAGGGGGAAACCTCCAGCAGAACAGAGCTCTATTACAATAATATCCAAGACAAAAGTTCTCATACCATTGAATCCTATTTATAATAAATATGTCTATCAAAATAACCATCTAGAGAAAGATCCTTCTAGAAGCGGAAGCTTCTATTAGGTCTTCTTTCATTAGACTTATTCTTCATTATTGCTAGGGCTTATTAATATTGACCTTTATTACATGGAAATATATTGTTCTACCTACATGAGGGGTTAGGTCCCTAACATTGTCCCTGGGCCTATCAATTAGATCCCAATAGGTTTTGGCCACCAAAACCTCTTCCTCACTCCAGATCAAAGATCTTGCCTTGAAACAATGCGCCCTCCTGCTGGAAATCAGTAAGAACTACGCAGTCTTTCTTCCTTCCCTGACTGAGTAACCTATAAGATGTTGCAGAATGGCGGGGGAGGAATATTGCACCTCCATGACCAAGCTCGGATTAGGATAGGTGGGATCTTTCACCACCGAGCTTATCTTTAAGCTTGTTATCCCAAAACCCTCAAAACGTCTTTAGCTCTAGAGCTCAAGAATGAAAGAGTAATAATAATCCAGAATGAGTGAGAGATGCACCCTCCTTTTCTTTTATACCCTGATCTAATTCTCTGTTGAGTTAGTTGACCATCTCCCGGGGTTAACTTCTTGCTTTTCCACACATGGTCTTTTCCTTTCCCCATTTTACCTTTTCCCCCAAAGTCAACTTAAAATTATAACATTCTACTTAGGTAATTACTTTAGGGTTTCTTGGTCCCCATGATTCACGAGACTATAGTCTAGTGGGGACAACTAGACTGCTAAGTCTCTCACACCCTCTATATCAAGAGGTGGGGGACATTACAAAGATGGAGGAGGAATTGGGAAAGATCCAAGTAGTTGTCCAAGAGAACAAAGAAGAAAATCCACCTTCCATTGGCACTATCAAAGTTAATACCATGACTGAGACAAATTTGGTAAGCTCATTTTCCATAAACATTTCTCAAGAGCAGCTTGGTGAATTTGAAAAGCATACCAAAGGAATTGTATTGAAATTGTTATGATGGACAAGGGCTAGACAAGAGAATATAAGGCATCCTAAGCCCCATTGTATCTAAGTAGATGGTCAAACACGAAGGCCTAGGTTTCGATGGCAGAGAGGAAAATTCCAAAAAATCCAAGATCAAGTTTGTGAAGGCAAAGAACATGGTAGATTTGTCCCACTCATCAAAAGAAAGAGCAATATTGCATGAAGGTGGAAACCCACTACCACCTCATACTTCTTGTGGAAAATTGCAAAAGGCCAATGATGATAAGGGTTAAAAGACTCATCCTACACCTACACTTAGAAAAAGCAATAAGTAGATCAGTTGGAAGAATAAGAATCATTGGTATGCATAGTGTAAGGAATCCCTTGTTTGTCATTGTTATAGGAGAGAGGCCATAATGTTGACAACTATTGGTACTTAGAGATATGCTCATTATGTGGTAATAAAGGCCATCACATGACATCTTGTTGGGGAAAAAATCCATGTTCCATAAACCAGATTGCTTATGGAGGAGGAACGGGAAGAGGATGTCCCCAAATCAACAACAAATTCAAGGGTACGAGGAGAAAAGGAGCATGTTAAATGGTCCATACAACAACACCAATAAATTTTTTCACCACTACAAGTTGAGTGGTCATTGGGAAGCAAAGTGTTGGCAACTTCATGTAGAGGTTCACACAATAAACTACACAATTGAGAAAGGAATGTGGAGAGTGGATATTGAAGAAGATGAAGAAGCATCTCTAGTCCAAGGAGCAGAAGCTATTTGAGGAGTCATATCAAAACAAGAGGTCATCGACGCCACTAATATGGACAACATGTTGATGTCAGTGAAAACCATAAACCAATTATTGTTTTTATAACATGGAGGTTAATTACCTTGGGGGGTCTTGAGAACTCCATGACAACTGATAAAGAAAACATAATGGTGGATGATGAATTATGATTGCGCACAAATCTTATTATCCAAATGACACTACTATAGAGATAGAGTGCTTGTAAGCATGTGTAGGCATTGGAGAGTTGTTTCCATGCTATGAAGTAATTGATCCTAGCAGAAGAAGGCACACCTCGCTTCCTTTGATGGGCTTGCTATGTGAGGGCATATCTTTCAGGATCTCACTAAAAAGTCACATACCAACATTTGAATTAACTTCATTGACTACCAAGATTGACCATCTCCAAGTCCGAGAGAGATGGGAACAAATTATGATTATAGAGGTTGGATCTGGAGTTACTCAAAGATGAGAATCAATGCATGAGATTCTTTATTGTAGGAACAAGAAAGTGAGAGCCAAAGATGGATTCAAAGTTATAGCCAGGAGCTGGAGTCAAATCCATGTTCCAGAGAAACATACAAAAGGCACATTGATCTAGATTGGTTGTATAAGATTTTGGAGACCAAAAAGCCTCTCAATTGTGAAGTGTGGCTCAAAATGGATTTGGACACAGAATAATGGTTGCAAGCCTCATTATCTAAGGCAATTCAATAAATAACGAAGGTTGGTAAATTCGTAAAAGGTAAGGAAAAGTAGAATGGAATAAGAGAAAGGGGAAGAAAACATGAATTAATTAAAATAAAAAAAATAGAACAAAAGAGGAGAAGAGAGAGATGGATGGGAACTAAAAGGTAAGTCCATTGCCCTAGCCATTACCCAACTCTCCCTATGTCTTCTCGTACTTTCACTCTCAAAGGGTCTTTTTTTTTTCGAGGAGGAGGGAATGTAAAGGGGAAGGAATTATGTGAATTGTTGAATGGCCATAGAGCCATGAATTGCATTATAAACAAAAGATTGTCAAAATTGAAAGCTGAGCAAGAATTCAAAGTTGGTTTTCCCATTTGGGTTTCTAGGGTAAAATCTCTGAGTCTTTTATGAGTTTCACTATGATTGTTGAGTAATGCTTGTACATCTTTGCAATTCCCTATGGTATAACCCATTCTCTATTTTTCTATGTTAATTTATGTACTTAATTGTTGTCTGTTTATTTCAATGGAGTGAGACTTCATTCTCCATGTGCAAATGAAGATCAATAACAATTCTATATTGCCCACCATTTAATTCACTCCAAAATTGAAGATCTACGGTTGCCATTAAGTGATTGTTGCAATTTAATAGTTGGGTTTCTAAATCTAGTTGCAAAGAATAATAACAAAAAAGATTTGATGAGATCGTGGGAATAGCAATTAATGCCTTGAAAGCTTGATGGGTTATCTTGAGTGGGTGAGTGATGTGAATTACAAGTAGGAGGTCATGAGGTCACATCCCTGAGATAGCTACCCCTATGGATATTATTGGGCCTTAATCAATGTTCTTGTTAGGTTAGGTTGCCAAAAATATAACCCATTGATTTACCCCCGATACCATCCTTGGAATGGGGGGAGGTGTTGCATGGAGGGGTTGCCCTGGAAATGTATTCCATTGGAAAAAAAAAAAAGAAGAAGACAATTAATGGATTGAAGGATGGTGTTGGATGTTTGATAACCACACTCAACCATTTCCATGAGCCAAAGGGTTGTACACACCTCGTTTAGCATCAATTACATTTTAGGTTTTACTAGAGGTCATGGGAGGCCATATGCAAGTCGTATAGACCATACATAGGCTATAGGCCTCTCTCTGAGACATGTGAAGAGGATTCTTGGGCATGTGAGTAAATATTGTGCATGTGAATGTTGGTAGGACACTCACATAATTTGTTGAACAAAGAGAATCATCCTGGCTCTACACATTTAAATAGATTGTACGTTTATTCAATTGGCAAGCGTGACATACTACAAGTCGATCCCATAAAATAGTAATAAGTGTTGTAGTAATAAGGTTTTATTTTAGTTTTTTCTAGAGGTCATGGGAGGCCATATGCAAGTTGTATAGACCATACATAGTCTATAGGCCTTTCTCTGAGACAAGTGAAGAGGATTTCTTGGGCATGTGAGTAAATATTGGGCATGCTAATGTTGGTAGGACACTCTCATAATTTGTTAAACAAAGATAATCATGTTGGCTCTGCACATTTAAATAGATTGTACATCTATTCAATTGGCAAGTGTGACATAGTACAAGTCGATCCCATAAAATAGTAATACGTGTTGTAGTAATAGGGTTTTATTTTCTCAATAATTTATCTTTGGATGATTTGATGCAATAATTGCACAATTTTGTTTGTTTGATAGACACTATGCATGGAAAACATGGAATAGACTATATTATGTCTTGATAGATGACACTAATGGATAAATGTTCAAGTTTGTTTATTTTTTATGCTATCAAAATAATCTTCTATTGGCTTGAATTTGGCAACCAATATGTTTGCCTTGCGGCCAGAAATTGACTCTTCACGCTGCTTCTATTCATGGTATATGGGGAATCACCTTTTATGTAAATTATTTATGGAAACAGATAACATATAATTTAATGCTAAGTTTTTATATTAATTTTGGGATAAAACAAGCCTTCTGAATGTTGCTTGAAGTGTTATATTTTGTTATTATTGCAATATGTAGGTTGTGAGTTGAAGTGCTCTTATGAATCCATCACAACTGGTTCTTGAAATTTTCGAGAGCCCTTGGTGATCCAAAAATACTTAAATGTCAAATTAGTTCTTAAGTAGACACTAACATTCGACCAGATTCGGGAAATTATGATCGTTATGACTATTTGCAAAATATCATGTGAAAACACTTATCCATAAACTACATTAATTGATAATAACATGCGGAAATAAAAATGCTAGCATGGAGAGAAATATTAACAACCAAGATGAAGGCACTTTACACAAGTTGATAACGAAGTTCACCCATCGTGGGCTACGTCTCCGGGTCCACTTCAAAACAAGAGACTGCTTTATTGATGCTCAATAATGCTTAAATACAACTCCCACTTATGACCTTCTGACCTGCTACTCAAACACAAGTATCACTATCAAAATCAGCACTGCCTCGGAAAATCGAAACTTTTGACTGTAAACACTATATACTTCTGTCAAAGAGTCCCAAGGCTCAAAAACTCATGGGCATTAAATTAAAATAGTAGCGACTTCTTGGCACGCAAATCGATACCAAAATGAACTCAATCTGATTTCTTGGCATGAACTAAGATCATAACCAAAATGAACCCGCTTTAAGTTCTTGGCATGAAATCTCGCCTATGTACAAAATGAACTCGCTTCGAGTTCTTGCATGAACTAATTGTGTAGTGCAATTGGAAAATGTGTGGTGTATATATAGGGAAAGTTGAGGGGTTGAACCCCACCTGAACCTCTATATGATTGATGGGCAATTAATTAGGCTTAAATAAAAATTTGTTGGTTGGTTTAAACAAAATGCCCATTGGCGTAATGGTCGGAGCACTTATGCTAACTCGGTCGCGACCTCCCCTTTTGGCATATTTCATTAAACACAACTTAAATATAATGATTCTAGTTGGCATATTTGATTGTGACCATTAGTTCGTTGGTTTGATTTACTGAAGGTCTCGAGTTCGATTCCATTTGACCCAACAAATGTTTTTGGATAGGCCTTATTGGGAATATCCGCAGTGCCACATGACACCATCTCATTGGTTCATGTGTCACGCGTATACTGGCCCACCTGTTGCATAGTTAGCACGACGTCAGCTCACATTCAACCTACTTGCATCAACTTCCACCTCAGCATCCAGTCACCTGCCACGTCAGCATCGTACCTACCACTTGTCACCTACTATGTCAACACTATACCTACCACTTGTCACCTACTATGTCAGCACCTTACCTACCACTTGCCACCTACTACGTCAGCACCGTACCTACCACATCACTTGCCATACTGCCACATGTCATCCTTTCATTGATTCCATGTGGCATCCGTACAATCCATGTGTCGCATCCGTACAATGTTTGTACAATCTGTTGAATTTTTATAACTATGGTCGGTCTTCATAATGTATTTGTAAAGCACATTGTTATGCTCGTGTAGGACCTAGCATATTTTAGTGGTGATGAGGCCCTATAAAAGGTCCACATTCGGTCTAGCCATGTGCAACATGATGATGCTACCAGTAGCATGGTCTACATGACCATGGCATAGTTTGCGAGGCTATGAGGACCAGAGGAAAAACATCATGGAGAATACCTCCCTAGCTAAGAAGGAGTGTTGATGTTTCTGGTAGCAACGAGAGGTATCCACCTCCGGGTTAACCTTTCTTATAGATGAAGATGCCAAGAACTCAAGAAGATCCCAGTCGACCTCACAAAAAATAATGCAGAAGAATTATAATGCTCTAGAAGTAAAGTCAACTCAAGAAGAAAAAGATAAACATAAATTATATTTTCCAGAAAGTCAAATTGTCCCTGCCAGAAAAGTCACTGGACAGATTAGTATAAATAAGGGTGACACCTTCCTCATTTGTCACACTCTCTCATCGATACATAACACAAGTTTTGGAGGAGAGTTGCAGCTGTAGAAGAGAGGAAGTAGGACACATCTTGGTTAGGGTTTCCTCATACCCCTTGCTAGGGTTTGTCTTTTGTGATGTGCATGGTGGAGGCCAACTACTCTAACACTCTGGCTAGAGTATGTTGTATCTGCATTGTTGGTTATCTTTTGGTGGTGTGCTTGTGGAGGCTATACACCCTAGCACTCTGGGTAGGGTGTGCTGCATCTATGTTGCTGGGTTATCTACTTTGTGTTTCGCTCTAATGGATAGAGCTTGTTCTTGGTTATTTTTACTTGGCAAAGATATTCTCTATAAGAAGGTTTGTTGGGTTTTCTTCCCTTGTGTAGAAGGGTTTCCCATAATGTATATGCTTATGCTCGGGGGAGGCACGAGTAGGTGCCTATGGTTGGGTGGCGATGGTGTAACATCGCCTATGGTGAAATGAACATGCAAAAGAAGTTCAAATTTCTATGGTAAATCTAATGTTAACATAATGAACAAAAATTTCAACATGGTTTCAGAGTGAGGTTTCCTTCATAACAGTCTAATCACTGGAAGGAAGATCGTGAGATTTACCTTGTTGTTGCAGTCTGTCACAATACCTTGCTGATGCACAGTTTTATTTTTTTCAAGCTCGTTGAGCACCTTTCCTTGGGTCATTTGGCCTAATTCCTTCACCACCAGGTGTGTCATATCCTAACACATCATCGACTACTTTCAAATTGCAAGTTATAACACTTTGAAGTTTTAGGGTTTTTCGTTGTTGCCTGATGGTGTCGCTACTGCCGAAGGTATGTACTTGTATATGTTTAAACTGTATCAATATCTTGAGGGTGTTTTTAGGAAAAGGGATCATTTGTCCAAGCAACAATCATAGATCTAGAGGGATCTCAGATCTAGTACATTTAGAGGAACAATGCACTCGAGGTTTGATTGTTTTGATATGCTTCTAGCTGTTATGGAATTATTGTGATATTATGAACATCTAGTTGTATTTTGATCTTTTGAAGTTATGGTTATTATACTCACCCCTTAATACTAGATATACACTTGTTGATATCTACTATAGGAGATATTCTTGTTTTTTTGTCTGTTCCGGGCAGTGTATCTTGTTAAATTCCATGGAAATGTTGTTGCTATTGTTTCTTGTTCCAGACATGTTACCTCGGAGGCAGGTCACTAGTGATAGCTCTGAGAGGGAGCTATAGTGATGGTTGCAAAAGGAAACTTATTAGATGGTCTCTAGTATGAGACATGAAGCAGTCTAACCAGACAAGGAGTTTGTAAAGATTGACAGTTCGACCAATTCCTAGTGCACGATTCTATCAGTCCGAGTGAGTTATGGCTTAGGAGACTAGATCATTTTCATTAGAGCCCTTTCCACTATGGGGAAGATTGTGACGGGGCTTCCACAACTCTGTGTTGAGCATGATGGCATTTGTAGAGGTTGTTCTCTTGGCATGAATGTTAGGGGTTCTTTTTTTAGCAGTGACAACAGATCCAAAGGGATCTTGGACTCGGTGCATTCATACTTGTGTGGGCCTATGACATTTGCTTCCATGAGGTTAGATATTTGTGTGTAATGTATACATTCACATACCTAAGGAGAAAAGGACGAAGCTAGACCTTTCAAGCATGAAGGGTACATTTGTTGGGTATAGTGAATCTTCAAAGGCATATCAGATCTACATCCTAGGTCAGGGACATATTAAAGTGAGCAGGTATGTTTCCTTTGAGGAGGAGGTAGCCTTTAGGATATCTAGAGGATCTCACATGTAGATTGATAGTGAGACACAGGAGGAGATGGTGCCTTCTCCCTCTCACCCTTCAACAATTAAGAGAGAGCCAGTTGAGCCCATGAAGACAATTGAGCTTGTTGATATAGTTAATCCAATACATCATGTTGATGTTCCTAGAGCTATTACAGTAGGTTGGAGGAGGCCTACCTTGGCCCGTCAGACTTTGTAGGAGGCAGAGAGATATGAAACTCCCCATGGTACTTTAAGAAAGTAAGAGACCTAAAGATTCTCAAGCTATGTTGCAACGATGAGCCAAAACATTGATTATGAACCTTCTTGTTATGAGGAGGCACCTAGTCAACCGGTATGGAGAGATACCATGATAGAGGAGTATTAGTTCATCAAGAAGAATGATGTGTGGGTTATTGTTTCGAGACTTGAAGGGAAGTATGTAGTAACTTCAAAATGGATTTACAATTTTAAGCATGCAGTGAATGGAAGTATTGATAAATACAAGGAAAGTTTTGTGGCTTGAGATTTCTCTCAGATAGAGGGATAAGACTATGATGAAAGTTTTGCACATGTTGCCAGATACACTTCTACTAGATCCATTATTTTTCTTGGAGCTTCTATGGGATAGAGTCTACATCAGATGGATGTGAAGACAACTTTTCCAAATGGATTCATTGAAGAAGAAGTGTACATAGAGCAACCTCAAGGTTTTGAGAAGCACCCGAGAGAGTCTCATGCTTGTATATTAAAGAAATCCTTGTATGGACTCAAGCAAGCTCCAAGAGCTTGGTATGCACGAATTGACAACTATTTGACGAGACTTGGATTCTCCAAGAGTTATGTTGATCCAAACCTTTATTGAAAGGTTGTGAAAGAYGCACCTGTGATTATACTGTTATATGTTGATGATTTGTTTCTGACAGGTGCGGAGCCTCTCATTATTCAGTGTAAGAGGGAGATAGCCTCTGAATTTGATATGAAGGATATTGGTCTCATGCACTATTATTTGGGGCTGGAGGTATGGMAGAAGCCTGGTGAAGTCTTCCTAAGTCAAGGGAAGTATGTTGTGAATATCCTTCAGGAGTTTGCAATGTTGGATTGCAAATCCATGGAAACTCCCATGGTGACRAACCTTAAGTAGTTAAGAGACTATGATTCTAATTTGTTTGATCCGTCCACGTACCGRAAAATGATTGGATCATTGATGTAATTGGTTAATACCATGCTAGACATTTTATTTGTTGTGAACCCATTAAGACAGTTCCAGGTGGAACCAAGACATGTGCATTAGACAACCACAAAACATATTCTGAGATACCTRCGTGGTACGCTAAACTATGGTTTGAGATATGTCTCAAACAATGATTTACAACTGCATGGATATACATATTCTGATTGGCTAGGGAGTGAAGATGATAGAAAGAGCACTTTAGGAGTATGATTCAATTTGAGCTTTGTTGTGATATCTTAGATTAATAGGAAGCATAAGTTTTTCTCACTCAACACTGCAAAGGAAGAGTATATTGCAGCTTATGATGCTTGTATGGAAGCAATATGGCTCCCTAAGTTGTTTTCTGGATTGTTTGATCAAGTGCCAGATTTGACTGTGATATACTGTGATAATCAAACCTATGTGAGACTTTTAGAGAACCCTGTGGTCCATGACAAGTCGAAGCACATTGAGATCAAGTACTACTACCTCCGTGATAAATTCCAGAAGGGAGAAGTGAAGCTCTAGTACATCTCCATCGATGAGCAAACAAAAAATATTCTGACGAAGCCCTTGTCAAAACTGAGGTTTGTATACTTCAGAGACAAGCTGGGGCTTATGGAGATTAGTCCCATGGTTGAGAGTGAGTGTTGATGGATAGTCATTGTATTGTTGGACTGACATTATCACTGTGAATGGTCCAGGTTGATATATTGTTGATGTATCATGGACTGGTATTTTCCTAAGGCACAGATTGTGGTCCGATTAGGAAAATGGTCCAGGATTGATATTCTCTCGAGGCATAGTTAAGGGCCCGATTAGGTTGAATAGTCTGCCCCCTAAGGACATGGCATCCCGATTAGTGTGGTTGATACATGATCGATATTTTCTAAGGCACAGATGGGTAGAGAATGATCTATATGGTACATATGGTGACTTGAATAGAAAATAGTCTGAGACTGACATTCCTGTAGGAATGGTCTTCGTAGCCTATGGAGTGGATTTCAACATCTAGGAGGACTGACATTCTTCTAGGACGTATGCCTGGATTAGAAGAATGGTCTTTGTGATCACCGATCTCTTTGTTGAGTGAGTGACAACTTCCGAACACTCTGTTGAGTGTGCAGGGTTTCGACACATGACYTATTTAGCAGCATGCCCGATTACTCAGATGGAGTATGGCATATCAAGCCTGATTACTCAGATGAAGTATGACTCAGATATATGATACTTCMAATGATTGAAATTGATAATGATAATGCAAATGATGCTAATAATGTTTTGTTATAACCCTTTAATACATAAATTTTGTAAACCTGAAGAACATTTGGATGGTCATTATGAATACCTCCATAGTTAAGAGGGAGTGTTGAATTTTTGTAACTATGKTTGGTATTCATAATGTATTTGTAAAACATATTTTTATGCTCGTGTAGGACCTAGCATTATCTASTGGTGATGGGGCCCTAGAAAAGGTCCACATTGAGTGTAGCCATGCACGATGTGATGATGCTACCAATAGCATGGTCTGTGTGACCATGGAATAGCTTGCGAGGCTATGAGGACTAGAGGAAAAACATCATGGAGAATGCCTCCCTAGCTAAGTGGGAGTGTTGATGTTTCTGGTAGCAACGAGAGGTATTAACTTCCAGGTTAACCTTTCTTATAGACGAAGATGCCAAGAATTAAAGAAGATCCTGAATAGCCTCACATAAAATATTAAAGAAGAATTATAATGCTCTAGAAGTAAAGTCGGCTCTAAAAGAAAAAGATAAACATAAATTGTATTTTTGACAAAGTCAAGTCGGGCTTGCCAGAAAAGTCACTAAACAAATTAGTATAAATAAGAGTGACGCCTTCCTCATTTGTCACACTCTCTCAGGGATACATAGTGCAAGTTTTGGAGGAGAGATGAAACTGCAGCTGCAGTTGCAGAAGGAAGGAAGTAGGGCACATCTTGGTTAGGGTTTCCTCATACCCCTTGCCAGGGTTTGTCTTTTGTGATGCACATGGTGGAGGCTAGCTACTCTGGCACTCTGGCTAGAGTATGTTGTAGCTTCATTGTTGGTTATCTCTTGGTGGTACGCTAGTGGAGGCTATACACCCCAACGCTCTAGCTAGGGTGTGCTACACCTATGTTGTTCGGTTATCTACTTTGTGGTTTGGTATAATGGATAGAGCTTGTTCATGGTTATTTTGTATTGACAAGGATATTCTCTATAAGAAGGTTTGCTAGGTTTTCTTCCCTTGTGTAGAAGGGTTTCCCAATATGTATATGCTTATGCTTGGGGGAGGCATGAGTAGGTGCCTATGGTTGGGTGGTGATGGTGTAGCATCGCCTATGGTGAAACGAGCATGCAAAAGAAGTTCAAATTGCTATGGTAAATCTAATGTCAACGTAATAAAAAAAAAATTCAACACAATCCATGTGTCATCATGCCATGTGTCAGCCTCTAGTGATGCCACATGTCCATCTATGATGTTTCCATGTCATCTAACCGTACATGTCTATATTTCCACGTGGCATCCTGTGGTGAAGCCACATGTCACCCCTTTTTGCTCTTTTGCCTGTTTTTGTCGAAAATTTAAAAGGCCATAACTTCCTCATACGACATCCATTTGAGGTCGTTTAAATTATGTTGGAAAGATCTCACCGAGCTCTACGTAATGAAGTCATTTTAATAAGCCTTTGAGGCTATCAATTTTTTAGAATTTCAGATCCTCCTGGATCACTTGGTCATTCAAGGATTAACATGTACTATTGGTACTGATATATACTCGTTAGATTTAATAGAAGAGAATATTTTGGCTTCATTGATGTAAATAAAAAAGCAGAGCCATTATATTCTCTCGATTGTTGAGCATTGACATTATTGGTACTGAGATATACTCATTAGATTTAATATAAGAGTAGATTGTGGCTTCATTGTTGGAAATTAAAAAAATAGTGCCATTCTGTTCTCTCAATTTTTGAGCATTCACATTAGTACTCGGAGAGCCAATATAGAAACACCGAGACCATAATTGAAAACTAAGCATTCATTATGATTAAAGAGTAGTGATTGAATAAGATTGCACTCAGTTTGTTAATGCATGATTACGAATCAAGTATGAAGTTCAAATGGGATCAATACAATCTCTCCACACTCCTAATGAGACTCCGATATCTCTCCTACATAAGTTTGAGAGATGGGAGAACAAAACCTGTGATGAATATTGGATAAACTTGGTTTTAACATTTAGTGAGTTACATAAGAATATTAAGCCAATAACATGAGAGATTTGAGATCACACAAGTCTAATGATGCCTCATTATGTGTCCTTACTAGAAGTATCAAAATAATTAGTGGCAAAAATATCATCATGGACTAGCCTTGCATCCTTTTTAGGTCCTTTAGATCGACCTTTCCCACAATAGAATCATGAGATTTCCCAACAACAATCTCGCTTAAAGAGAGAATCCTTTCCTATTCACAAATTAAATCTTTACAAAATCCTTCAAATTCATGATTCCAGGTTCCTTTAGACATTTCAATTCATCTATTTTGAGATTGTTTAATTAAACCATAAATTAGAGGTAATTTCCTTTCTACTAAAATGATAAATGTTGTATCATTTTTGTTGTAATCAACACCACAATAATTTGATTTCTCATTGAACTTTTAATTTCAACTAGAAATTGTTCAATCCTCTAAAAATCATTAGGATCTAAATAATGTAATTGTCTTTCAAAATAACGAGCAAAAACATCATCCTTCTTTTCATACAATGAAGTTAATGTCTTCCATTCTTGAATAAGACAATATTCATATTCAATGTGTACCTATAGGTTATCAAACATTGATTGTTTAATAAAGCCACTTGCATGTTCACGATGCTCTTCCCAAATTATTGTATCTTTTGCATATGTCGGCTTTGCAATGTCACTATTTGCAATCCACCATAGATTCTTGCTCCTAAGAATGTGAATTGAATTTGTCTTCCAATTTTTTTTAGTTAGAACCATCCAATTTAGAAATATTAACCAATTTAGAGGTCATTTTTATGTCATAAAAGAAAAGATGATATAAGACTACATAATTTCTCAAAACTAATTGCAAAAATAGAATCTACGTGAAAATTTAAGCAAATTAAAAAAATTCACTCAAAATAGAGTCAATATGAGCAAGATATGAACTTTTTTAGTTTCCAAAACAAAGACGCAAGTTTTTGCAAAATTGAATATGTGAAGCACTAAAATACAAAATTTGTAGAAACCCAATGTATCACTATTTTTTTCCAGATTACAATGCTCGAGGAAAACCCTCGAGTAATTCCCCTCATTTTGGGGATTGTACACAGGGAAAACCCTATATTCTTCAAGACACAAGGCATTCCTTCTGGTTGTAGACATCTATGTCCTGCAACCCCCTCATAGCTACTTCGGGTGAGATTGCATCTGTCTCGTAGGTGTTGCCGAAAGGGCTGGTAGTTAGGGCTTTTTAGCGCGCTCTTGGATCTTAACCCTGGGTCTGCCCTTGTGTCAACAAATGGTTCCATTCCCAGGATATGAATCTTCTTGAGGGAATGCCAAGGTGGTTTCCATCGAAGACAGAGATTCAGAAGTGGATAGAAGATCAAGAAAAGGACTTCGCTGAAGCCCATAACATGAACCCTAATCCTAGTACAAAAGTTGGTTGGAGAGATATATCTTTACTGATATACACAAGATATTCTTTGGAGGAATCCATCAGGAGCTATATGAGTGGTTAGCTAGGTCAGTAGATACCCAATTTGAGATTAGATCTAGACCTCCTTTGGTTTYGATGTCGGCGTTGATCAAGAAGGTCAAGAGAGTTGATAACGCCGTGTCAAGAGMAGTAGATCACTGGTTTGATAGCACCATTGGAGGGTGCATCACCAAATTTGCTGTTGACAGAGTAGAGTCATGCAACCAAGCCGAGAGATATTTCTTCAAAGGACCCAGAGGAAAATTTTTACATTTTCTGAAGTTGAGGATCAAGATGCTATTGCATGAGAATAACATCTTGAAGATACAGTAGATTGGTCGGATTTGAAAAAGCTAATGTTCAAAAATTTGGACAGCGACGACGACATAGAGACTGGACATACGCGCAATGGGAGAGTGTTCAGAGAAGTTCATCTTGCAAACTTATTCAAGCAAAACTATAGGGACGAGGGTTTCTATAATGGAGAAAAAGCAGACTTGACGGACAAAGAGCATTCAGAACCTGCTAGGACAGAGGAAGGGAAAGTTGAAGAGCTTTGTCGGGACGAGCCAAAGACTTCAGGAACTGCGCAAACCATTGAAGTAAGTACTATTATCCCTCCTATTGATTCAACAACACTAAGCAATCAGAATAGTCAGAATCATCAGAGTCCTCAGAGTACTATTACTATCAGTTCAACATATACTCAGACAGGAAACCTAGGCAGCTCTATGGCAGATGAGATGAGGCTCCCTATCTTTAGGGAAGATGGATATGAAGATCATGATCAACACTGGTTTTTGTGTGAAGTCGTATAGAATATTAAGAATGTCATCGATGAAGCTGTTAAAAGAACTTAGTTTAGTACTACCCTATGAGATCACGCACTGAGTTGGTACATGAATCTTGTCCAAGGACTTGCACAACCTAAGCCGCCGAATGAGATCAAGAATGCATTGATTGTAGAGTTCAAGAAACCCAAGTCGGAGTCACAATGTATAACAGAGTTGAAAGAGCTCAAGTAGAAGGTAGTTGAACCTATCTGGGAATTCGATCAGAGATTCAAGACCTTAACA
>JASDQU010684757.1:28606-44876 GCA_032191745.1 Picea mariana | reverse complement strand
CAAGACTCCCATGCCCCAGGCATGGTTACCCTGGTTACAAACCAGGGGCCCTAGACATATCTAGGGTCTTCAAATGCTTGGTCCCAGACCAAGACTTCCATGCCCCAGGTATGGTTACCCTGGTTACAAACCAGGGGCCCTAGACATATCTAGGGTCTTCATCAATATTGGTCCCAGACCACATACCCCAGGAGTGCGCTGGGGGCCCTAGATCTTGTCTAGGGTCTTAGCCATCCTCCAGGAGAATGGCTCTCGTTGCTGCATGTAAATTTAACAGGGACTTTATCCTTTTTCTGGATTCATGGTTTTTGCTAAAGGTAGTTGTTTCTTTTATTTTGGTAGATTTTCAATCTTCAGATATTTTTTTTTTGTGACTGGTGAAATCAGCAACTAGTCGGGCATGTACTCGCGTGACACAGGGTCGTGTTATCCGACTGCTACCACTATAACCTCTAGGTGTGCCCACGATGCCCCATGCGCTACACACAAGGTAAGCCGGGGTTTCGAACTAGTGATTTCACATAACGGAGTGCCTTAATAGTACACTCCATCACTGACTTCTGTACACCCCGGGAGCCTAATTTGAAGGACACGGAGGTGGGCTTTGATCCACTTATGTGTGCACGGGTTACAATACCATTTAATATAGTATCTCTGGGTGCAGCCACACGTTCGACCACTACCTCAAGGTGCCCCCATGTCTCCAGGTAAGGCCCTCACGAGAATTGAACCTTGCCCAACGGTGAAAAACTCCTTGCTTTCCACCTTGGATCCAACCCCTTTGGGCCAAAAATTTGAAGGATATGGGGGTGGGCTTTGATCCACTTATGTGTGCACAAATCACAATACCATTTAATATAGTATCTTTGGGTGCAACCACAGGTTTGACCACTACCTCAAGGTGCCCCCATGACTCAAGGTAAGGCCCTCACGGGAATTGAACCTTGCCCAATGGTGAAAAACTCCTCGCTTTCCATCATTGGATCCAAACCCTTTGGGCTTTTCCTTCCTCAGATTGGTTTGTGAATCAGATAGACATTTTCTTTCATCTTTTCTTTGATTTTATGGAATGTAGCTATGGAGTTCAACTGTGCTTACAGCTCTTCTGCCATTTGGTGTGCCTTTTAAGGCAAGTTGTCATTAGATGATTAATGTCTTTGAGCCCATACAGCCTCTAGTGCTGTAAGCTCATTCTGATACCATTTGTCATAAACCCATAATTTATTATATATCTTAAACATTAATATTCAGTTTCCTGTTGAATATATTTGCTGGCAGGACATTACTACAGAGTTAAAATGAGAAATATAAAGAAAGTAAAAGAAAAAGTCCTGTAAGTTCTTTTCATTTATGTCTAACTTGCAAAATGGAAAAAAAATCTCAACACTGTTGGTTAACATCCCGGCAAGGGAAATGCAATAACCCATTAACAATTGTACAAATCTGGTTATCCAATAATCCATTGAGAAATAGGAAAACATATTTAGCAAATTTCTTAAAAAAAATTGATGTCTTGAAAAACAAAGTTTGGGTTTTTAAATGAGACTCAGCCAACTCACACTTTGCCTAAACTTGTTCCCCTCACACTAATCAAATGGATACCCTGTACAAAACGAGTATTTGTCACTAGAAGCACCTACAATCCTGCTGCATAAAAATAATAAAAAGGAACACACACCTATCTGGCACACAGGGATGCAAACTGGTGACAAAATATAATACTTCTTGCAGGTCACATCTTGAATCCAAAGCAATTAAGCAATCTTACGAGCAGGTGAGCAATCAAGCCCAGGTAAAATACGTGGTGATTCCTCCTCAAAAGTCAAACCACTCCAAGACCAAGATAAGTAACCACTTTTCCTCAGGACTGAAAACAATATACTTAACAATGAATATCACATGAGAATGCCCAGGTGCATGCGAAAAATACGTGGTGATTCCTCCTCAAAAGTCAAACCACTCCAAGACCAAGATAAGTAACCACTTTTCCTCAGGACTGAAAACAATATACTTAACAATGAATATCACATGAGAACGGCTTGCCTGGCCAACCTAGACATGTCATCCCAAATACAGCGAGGAGCATTGAATGCATAATATACATAGGGAGAGCAATAAAAAAAAAATGTTTCTAATCACAAAACTAGCTAAATCTGTTAATTATGAAGACTGTATTTTACACAGGGCAATGCTTCAACAAATAAAGCTGGTCTGAGAAATGTTAATATTTGCTCAACATATATATATATATATATATATATATATATATATGTTGAGCAAATATTAACATTTGAAAACTCTGGAAGTTGAAGGATATGACCCCATTACTAAAACGTTTATGACATCAAGCCAGCATAATTGTTATATGATTGCACATAAGATGAAATTTCCAGTTAAGTCTCATGGACAACAGAGTTACCTTCTCATCTGGATTTGCCATTTTACATAATTCCTACCATGATCCTGAAATTTCCTCAACATCAACCACAAATTCTGTGTTCTATCTCCTCCAATCCTCTCCAAACACATACTCTCCCTCAAGTACAGATTGCATTTGTTGTGTTATTGACCCTTCATTTTCATGCCATGCAAGCATGGGTTCCTTTGAAAGAGGACTGGCAGAAATGCCTCCTGGCCAAATAATACAAACCTTCATGGGCACTTATTTGAGTGTAAAGGAACCTTATTATGCTCCATGCAATAAGGCCCAACTTCTTCATTGTCTAGCACTGATGTTTTTAAAAGCAGAGTGTAAGCATACAAATCAAACTCCTTTTGAAATTCTGAAATCTGAAAAAAGCTAAGACATCTTGTAAATGGATTCCATAACACTAGCCTTGAGAGGAGATTAAGCAAGGCTATAGTTGTTGTGGAGAGAGGGAATGGATTGCGTCAGTGAAGATAGAGGCATGTAATGAGTAGAAATTCTGAACATTAATGTATGACATTGGATTATAAGTAGCATGATAAAGTCCCCCCTTGATACATCTGCTACCTGTATATTGAAGTGCATGAAAGTGGACATTTCCTTTCTTATCCCTATATAGAGGGCATTGTATTCTTCAGAATTTATCTCTGCTTCAGATAACATTGCATCTACTTGTTCAGCCAAAAAATACTCACTCATCTAAGGATATCAAATTTCATGGATTGAAGTTCCATAGTTGGGATCCTGCATTTTGCAGGGAGAAAGAATATGCCAGTCCTGTGGTTCATAGGAAATTGAGAACGGACATCCATTATTGAGATGTCATGTATACAATAGAATCCAAGAAAAGTTCAGCAGACACAGGACAGATTCAAAGCCATTACTGGATCAACTTCCAAGATATTAGATTTTGACAAAATGGTCTTAGAAAATGTGACCTTTAAGCAAAAATCCATGTCAAAAATACTTCCCCCATCTCCATACCCAAACCAGTTAACCTCATGGATAGTTTGGGGTTGAGACAATGAATGATATTAACCCGATGACATATGGTCAGACTGATATACAAAGAAGTCTGAAGCTGGATGGCACTTATCGAAGGGTCCATCACACCATGCTTTGTGCTCCATGAGCCAGCAGACCCTTTATCCAGTTTAGTATTTTATTTATGCAGTAAAATACTGTGTATATTGGTTGTTTCTTACGTAACAATAAACTATGATTATGCATGTATGGTGAGGTGAGGGTGCTATGCTCTAGTCAGCTAAGCAAGTGAATGTGGAGCTAACCAAAGGTCAGGCAGTAGGCAGAGCCGCAGACTTTAAGGTTAAATCCCATATTTTATGCAGTCAAATGATGATTTAATTTGTCAAGAGGTGCATAGAGGAAGTGGTGTCTCTGTAAATAAGATTGAAAACAAACATTAATAGGGACATAGCTGTTTCACTACAAGAATGTACATGGCAACATCCTTCTGATATCAAAGGTATTATCATTAGAGATAGAAGCTATGTTACCAGAAACAGAAAAGCAGGCTTGAGTTTCCTGTAGAAAATGGCTCAGAAATGTAACATGATGGAAAACACCATTTCTTATGGCCATTTTTGTTTCTAACCGTCCAAAACCATTTCTCACAAAATAATGTGAAATGGGTTCCATTTCTTTGTTTGTTTTTTTGCCAGTGTCATTAACTCATCAGAAAGTCGATATTTAACTGATCACACGTTGGAAAGTAACTTATTTCTGTTTTTAGGTTTTCCAATTCAAGAAAATTGCAGGCAATGGTCTTGCAGCCACAGATGAGCCAGCCAGACAGCCGTTTGAATCCCAGTAGCAACTTGACAAGAGGAAGAGAAAAGGATACAGATTTCAGAGAGGATTACAGGCACGAGGATCATCAATTCACAAGAATCGAAACAGAGATAAAATTTCTGTCAACAGATTTGACCAGAATCGATATTATATATTCAGAATTTTAATTCATTCAATTGTCAAACAGTAACCTTCAGGAATTCTAGGAAACCAAAGACAGAATTTGACAGAAGTAACTGTACCATATATATCCAACATTTCAAAAACGAAACTTATAAACCAGAATAAGGTTTTAACTTATCTTTTCAAATTGCAGACCAACAACCAGTTGAGTGAGCGATTTCCACCCAACGGTAGGCAAATCCACAGCAGACACCACCTCCATAGCTGGACTATGATACCACCAAAGCGAAGCGGATAATTAACTCTGAAATTCAGACTCAAACCGATGTTTTCTTCTGCAGATTTCTTGATGACAGAGCAACACTAAGGCACCCACATACCTGCCCCACACAACACAAGGAACACCTCTTTCTCTGCTGTCCAATACCTCAGAAACTATTCCTCGTGCTATTCAGTGTGTGCATAGAATGTCCATGCTGTTATCTCAAGTTTCGGTAGAGTTCTCCATGGTTTCTTGGCCTTTTTTTTCAAGGCTACAAGCTTCCATTCATGGCTGGTTGGTCTATCATGCGATTGTCTCCCTTTTTCCAATGTCTAACCTCTCAAAACTCTTTTCCACTATCTTTTCTCCCAGCTCCCTGCTCCCCTCTCCCCATTCGAATTTTTTTCCTTATGCCTAGTGGCTAGAGAATTCAAATTCAACTTCTCTTCCTAGTTCCAAGAATGTAGGGGAGACAGTTTATTAAATTTTAGGAGTTGTGGCTTAGATTGAGGAATTTGTTTCCTCCACTCTTTTTTAACTCCTTTTTGCTTTGAAATTCAAATTTTAAAAATGGGTGAGGGTTCAAGATAACATAGGTAGATGATGTAGGCATAAAACCCCCTTTAGATCCCCTCACCTTTCCCCTATTGTGGTATCATAGCTCCTATAGGTGCTCAAGTTCAGCTAATCATGATCTTCTTCTTTATTAACTGCAAAAGCTAAAAAGACGTACAATATTCACAGTACCATGGTATATTTGAGCCATGGAGTTAGTGTAGCAGAGATATAAAGTAATCATGCAAAGTATTTAAATATTTAATTACAGATAATTCCAGGAGTAAAAATTGGGATATTACAGTTTGTCTTGATAGGCAATAGCTCTCATGAAGTAAGTACATACTACAAACTAATTGCTAATTGAATGACTATGTTGGCTAATTAGTTGCAACCATTTGCTACTTCTCTTCATAATGATAGTATTGATTGCTAATCATGATGCATGACACATTAGGGAAAGTCCTGGTTTGTGCTGAGATTGGCCAACTTACTCATCAATTCTTCTTGTTAATGATGCAACACAATATCTGATGCAACCAGCATGGTCTTGTTGCATCTGCCTTTATTTCTGATGCAGTCGTCCTGCTGTTCTGTCCATAATGTCAATTGATCAAATTCCTGATGCAACACTCCTCTTATCTAACTGAACTTAATTTAGCTGCCTTATCCAAGAGATGCGAATGGAAATAGAAGTCATCTCTTGGATAAACTTGTTGGCCACTTGGTCTGCAGATAGAAGAGACTAATATATATATATGTTAATGCCCATGAATGATTGTTAAAATTAATGCAGCTGCAAGAGCCATTCTCCGGGAGCATGGCAAAGACCCTAGTTGAGATCTAGGGCCCTCAATACACTCCTGGGGTTCTTGGTCTGGGACCAAGCAGTTAGAGCCATGGCAAAAGACCCTAGTTGGCCCCTTAGTGTATTGCCGGGGTTCTTGGTCAAGGACCAAGCAATTTAATGATATAAGTCCTAGATGTGTTCTACGGCCCCTGGATGTGTTCCAGGGAATCCTTGATCAGTGTTTGGATTGATCCTTGGTGGATAAGACCCTAGTTGTGATCTAGTGCCCCCAGATGCGTTCTGGGACCATGCAGTTTCTTGGTTAAGTATCAAGCCGAGATGATGTGTGATCTTCTTCTTTCCCGGGATGGTCCATGAGACCTAAGAGCAGTTAAGAAGAAGGACATGATCACATCATCGACCTTCCTCTTATGCTGAGATGATAAAAAATTATAAGTTATATCATAAGACTCATGTGGACATTCTGCCATTAAAAAAGAACTTACTTTGACTTTGTCTTTGTTTTTGAAACCCCTGGCTTGAGTTACTCCCCCCTTTAATTGTTGTTTGGGTGTTAGTTTGTTTCCTTGCTTCTCCTTTAAGAAAACTGGCCGCCTTGTTTTTGAAACCCCTCTCCTTGACTTATTATTTTCCTTGATTGACTTTTATGTTTTAACAATTAATATTTTATGTTATAAAATATTATTTGTTTAATTATTAGGGTTTAAAACTAACCCTAAAATTAAGTCTAAAGTGCTAGCCCTGACCTACCTACCAAAACTATAAATTGAAGTGAGCTTTCCTCACTCAACACACTCACTCTTCTTCCTAGTCGAGTTTTGGTCTGAGGTTTGCTGCGACTCCTTTTTGTTTAGATTGTTGAAGTGGTGTGGCCCCTCTAGGACAATTTTTTTTTTGGTGTGGTAAGTCTGCTACAACCATCAACCTCCTATTGCCGCTGACCCTAAGGGTCCTTTCCAACTTGCTACATGTCTTCTTTTTCTGTTGCTGATTGAAGTTCTGGTTCTGTATGATGGTGCCACCCTTGCTGTCCTACTGTTTGATGGTGTCGCCCTTGCTGTCCTAGTATTTGCTGGTGTTTGTCGATGCCATCCTCATCTGTGCTAGTGTCGTCCTGTGTATGTTGATCTGGTACAACCCCGTGTATGCTGATCTGGTGCAGCCCTCATCTACTTGCAACCCTAATACCCTGAACAGGGTTTGATAGGGCAGCCCTAGAACTGCCAGTACTTCTGTATATTGCTGGAGCAGTTTTGTATTTTCTAGACTGAAGTTTTAGGGCTGTTTGAGGTCTCCTTTTAGTCCCTAGGCTGGACAACAATGTTCCATTTTTAGCCCTATTGCTTGATGTTAGCATGGCATCTTGATTCCCAGCCAGCTGGTCAGTTTTCTGGTACACTACCCTAAAAGGTTCTTCTTGGCAACTTGTTCAAAGAATCATGATGAGATCTACCCTGAGGGTTTGATCCATGATCCCTTAAAGCTTTTTCTAAGCATACAGAAAAGAGCATAACAACAACACATCATGTAAATCTGTTCTTTGTTTTGCTAAGATAATACTCAAATCTATAATATGATTTCTGTTATTAGTTTTTTACATAAGAATTTTTGAATATATTGCTGATCCAAAATTACAGTAGCAAATAAATGTTAAAATTATTTATGTTCCTAGCTAGTCTATATTTTGCCCTTAAAATCTAACATGGTATCAAAGCTTAGGGCGTGAAAATAACTCATTTGTGGTAGACTTTTGAGCCTGCGTAGATCCACTATTAAAGGTTTGTTTTGTAGATCAATAGTAAGTTGTTTTGTATCAGATCTTTTTTTTCAGTATGGCTTCATCTTTAGTCAAAGTAGAAGATAGGCTTGAAGGGGCTTCAAACTTCAATGCCTAGAAGGCTAGGGTCTTTAACATCCTAGAAGAAGGTGACTTGGATGAGCTGGTTACTAGGGTAATGGAAGAACCTACTTCAAATGCAGGAAGAGCAGCCTATAAGAAGAGGTAGGCCAAAGCCAAGAGGATCATTTTTGACTCAGTTAAAGACAACATGATGTCTCTTATTGCTCATCTAAGGATAGCTAAGGAATGCTTTGATGCCCTAGCAAATCTATATGAAAAGAAGGCCCCAACTCAGAAAAGGACATTGAAGAAAGAACTACATACATTAAAGATGGGAAAGGATGAAACCATCTCTGCCTTCTTTTCCAAAATTGCCCAAACAAGAGATCAGCTTGCGGCAATTGGAGTTGCACTAGATGATGATGACCTTGTACAAACAACAGTAGATGGTCTTCCAGAATCATGGGAGACATTTCTCTCATCGGTAAATGGAAGAGAAGTTCAATCCAACTTCGAGAGATTATGGCATGATTGCTTGGAAGAAGAGGGCAGACTTAAAAGCAGAAAATAACCCTCAACCATGAAAGACCATGCTCTTTCAGCCAAAGCTAAGAAATGGAAGAGGTTTCCTGAGCACAAAGGCAAAGGTAAGAAACCTCAAGGTAAGCACTCTCATCCTCACTCTCATTTATCTAAAGTAAGATGCTTTAACTGTAACAAGCTAGGTCATTATGCAAAAGACTGTAGGAACCCTCCTTCACAACAAAAGTATATAGAGGTCAATAGAGATGTGACCGTCCATGAGGAAGATGCCTTTCGTCATTCCAGAGAACTTCCATGTGATACAAAGGGGCAGGAAGCTCCATCTCCAGAACCTTCAAATTCACAACTTTCATATGAGCAGAGGGAGGAGGCCAGAGAGCCTTCAGTGGATCCCATAAGGGATTCTGTTGAGTTTTCCCTAGAGAAACCTCCTGTCAAAAGGAAGCCAACATGGTGCCATGAAATTTTAAAGGAAGCAAAAAAACATGCAACACCTAAAGGTACCTTCAAAGAAAGCAAGAAGCCAGATAAATACTCAGGTTTGATAGCTCAGTTGAATCTTGTGATTGACTCAGAATCTTCCACTTTTGATGAGGTTGCCAAACATAAAGTGTGGAAGGATGCCATGATAGAAGAATACGAGTCAATATTGAAGAATGATGTATGGAAAGTGGTCCGAAGACCTCAAGGAAAATCAATAGTAACCTCTAAATGGATTTACAAAATAAAGCATGCAGTAGATGGCAGTGTTGAAAAATTCAGAGCTAGACTTGTGGCTCGTGGTTTCTCTCAGAAAGAGGGAATTGATTATGATGAGATCTTTGCTCCTGTTGCCAAGTATACCTCTACCAGAATCATCATTTCTCTTGCTTCAATCTTTAATTGGAAACTTCACCAAATGGATGCTAAGACTGTTTTTCTTAATGGTGAAGTTGAGCAAAAGGTTTATATCGAGCAACCTTAGGGTTTTGTGATCCATGGAAAAGAATCCCATGTCTGCAAGTTCAAGAAAGCCTTGTATGGATTGAAACAGGATCCGAGAGCTTGGTATGGAAGAATTGACAGTTTTCTTCAGAGTCTTGGGTTCTCCAAGAGTATAGCAGACCCTAATCTTTATATAAAGATTGTGAAGAATCATCTTGTTATCTTGGTTTTATATGTGGATGATTTGTTCCTAATTGGAGAGGAACATCTGATAGCTCAGACTAAGAGGGAGCTATCAACAGAGTTTGAAATGGACTTGGGTCTTATGCATTACTTTCTTGGTTTAGAGGTGTGGCAAAAACCTGGTGAGATCTTTCTCTCACAAAGTATGCAATTGATGTGCTTCGCAGATTTGGGATGTTGGACTGTAAGTCCATGACCACACCTATGATTTCTAACCTAAATAAGTTACATGATCAAGCTACAGGTTCAGATCTAGAAGACCCTATAGTATATCGTCAGATTATTGGGTCCTTGATGTATCTAGTACACACTAGACCAAACATCTGTTAAGCAATGAATGCCCTCAGCCAGTTCATGTGTGAGCCGAAACACATTCATATGCTTGTTGCTAAGCATATTCTCAGATATGTCCAGGGGACTATAGCTTTCAGTGGAGTTGTAATGCTTCATGGTTATACAGATTCAGATTGGATGGGCAATAAAGTGGATCGGAAGAGCACTTCCTGATATTGTTTCAGTTTGGGTTCAACTATGATCTCTTGGTCCAGCAGGAAGCAAAGCTCCAAAGCCCAAAGCACTGCAGAGGAAGAATACATTGCTGCAAGTGTTGCTAGTAGAGAAGCAGTGGCTCAGAAAGCTACTCTCAGATTTGTTCAGTGTTGAGCTGGAACCCACAATAATTCACTGTGATAACCAGAGCTATATAAAGCTCTCCGAGAATCCTATGTTTCATGACAGATCGAAACACATTGAGATGAGATATCACTATGTTCGGGACATGGTGCAGAAAAACGTTCTCAGTATTCAGTATGTTTTGACGGCGGAACAAACTGTAGATATTTTGACTAAGCCCCTGTCGTTGACAAAGTTTGTGTACTTTTGAGACAAGTTTGGTGTTGCTGAGAACAGTGTTACCAGAACCGAATCGGAAAAACTGGCCGGTCCGACTGGTTCCGAGCCCAGATTGGTTCAAACCGGCCCCCTGAACTGCTTCAGACTGGTTCCGAGCCCAGACTGGTTCAAATCGGCCCCCTGAACCGCTTCAGACCGATTCCGTACGGAACCGTTTTTTTTTGCCTGAACCGGTTTTTTTTTGCCAATGAGGCTTGCGGCCGGAAAAGTGAGGGAATTTTTAATTTTTTTTAAAGTTAGGGTTAGGGGCATGCATGGGAAGCTTCTAGAATTGTCTAGAGCCCCTAATGAAGCTATAAAGGCAACCCCACCCCCTCTCTTTCACTCACACTACTCATTTGGCTTCTCTTGAGTAATTAATGGTAATATTAAATTCTTAAAGTAAAAGTGACATTCTCCTTTCTTTTTCATTTTCATCCTTTTACTTAATTTTTTAACATTACCATTAATTGTTTCAGGATGTTTGAGAGTGGTTCCAACCTCATTGGACTTCATATGGAGAAAGTAGAATTTTAGGTCCCATTCAAAATTCAACAGACTTAACGGTTTTCAGGATTTCAAAATTGGCAGGATTGCAATGCTTCCACTGGATTCTATCATGTAAGAGGGTATGAAACTGACATTTAATCAAGGGCACCATACCCTTTATGTACCTCGATGTTGGTGGCATTGATTGTTGAACTCTTCTGTCACGACCCCAGTAAAAATGTACACTTCACTCAAGTATGAATTCTTCTGTTGAACTCTTCTCTTTGTCATCGTGTCAAGTGACTTAGTGGTGTATCTGCACACCAACCTCTGTCTTATTTGTAGGCACTGGGCAGAGAGAAGAGTGGTTGAAGGGAAAGACAAAGATTCACATGGATGCACATGAATATGTATTTGTTTTTAAAAAATTTGAATATTTTATGTATTTTTAGTGACCGTTTTTTTTTTCGGTTCCGGTTTTTGGGGTCGACTGGTTCAATGATTGGTTCGGTTCTGGTAACATTGGCTGAGAATGCCTCTCTTGCTGAGAGGGAGTGTTAAAATTAATGCGGCTGCAAGAGTCATTATCCGGGAGGATGGCAAAGACCCTAGTTGAGATCTAGGGCCCCTAGTACACTCTTGGGGTTCTTGGTCTGGGACCAAGCAATTAGAGCCATGGCAAAAGACCCTAGTTGGGCCCCCAGTGTATTGTTGGGGTTCTTGGTCAAGGACCAAGAAGTTTAATGATATAAGTCCCTAGATGTGTTCTAGGGCCCCTGGATGTGTTCCAGGGAATCCTTGCTCGATGCTTGGATTGATCCTTGGTGGTGTACCTTGGGGGATAAGACCCTAGTTGTGAGCCAGGGCCCTCATATGCGTTCTGGGGTATGGTCTGGGACCAGGCAGTTTCTTGGTTAATTACCAAGCCAAGATGATGTGTGATCTTCTTCTCTCTCAGGATGGTCCATGAGACTTAGGAATAGTTAAGAAGAAGGACATGATCACATCCTCGACCTTCCTCTTATGCTGGGATGATAAAAGCTTATAAGTTATATCATGAGACTCATGTGGACATTCTGCCATTAAAGAAGAACTTACTTTGACTTTGTCTTTGTTTTTGAAACCCCTGGCTTGAGTTACGCCCCCCTTTAATTGTTGTTTGGGTGTTGGTTCGTTTCCTTGCTTCTCATTGACTTATTATTTTCCTTGATTGACTTTTATGATTTAACAATTAATATTTTATGTTATAAAATGTTATTTGTTTAATTATTTAATTATTAGGGTTTAAACTAACCCTAAAATTAAGTCTAAAGTGATAGCCCTAACCTACCTACCAAAACTATAAATTGAAGTGAGCTTTCCTCACTCAACACACTCACTCTTCTTCCTAGCCGAGTTTTGGTGTGAGGTTTGCTATGGCTCCTTTTTGTTCAGATTGTTGAAGTGGTGCGGCCCCTCTAGGACATATTTTTTCTTGGTGTGTTAAGTCTGCTACATCCATCAACCTCCTACTGGCCGCTGACCCTAAGGGTCCTTTCCAACTTGCTACATGTCTTCTTTTTCTGTTGTTGATTGAAGTTCTGGTTCTGTATGATGGTGTCACCCTTGCTGTCCTACTATTTGATGGTGCCACCCCCGCTGTCCTAGTATTTGCTGATGCCATCCTCATCTGTGCTAGTGTCGTCATGTGTATGATGATCTGGTACAACCCCGTGTATGATGATCTGGTGCAGCCCTCATCTACTTGCAGCCATAATACCCTGAATAGGGTTTGATAGGGCAACCCTAGAACTGCTAGTACTTCTGTCTATTGCTGTAGTAGTTTTGTATTTTCTGGACTGAAGTTTTAGGGTTGTTTGAGGTCTCCTTGCAGTCCCTAGGTTGGACAGTAGTGTTCTATTTTTAGCCTATCACTTGATGTTAGCATGGCATCTTGATTCTCATGCCAGCTGGTCAGTTTTCTGGTACACTACCCTAAAAGGTTCTTCTTGGCAACTTGTTCAAAGGATCATGATGAGATCTACCCTGAGGGTTTGATCCATGATCCCTTAAAGCTTTTTCTGAGCATACATAAAAGAGCATAACAACAACACATCAGGTAAATCTGTTCTTTGTTTTGCTAAGGTAATACTCAGATCTATAATATGATTTCTGTTATTAGTTTTTTACATCAGAATTTTCAAACATATTGCTGATCCAAAATTATAGTAGCAAATAAATGTTAAAATTATTTATGTTCCTAGCTAGTCTATATTTTGCCCTTAAATTCTAACAATGACCGCAAAAGTAGGTTAATGTGACCCAAAAGTACAATCCGACATTGACACACAAGGGGAGTGTGGATTCAACTCCAAGATGCTGAAATATAAAACAAATTAAACAAAGGCATAGGCATATACAACATGGAAAAGGATCTACTCATCCTCATCAAAAGAGGATGCCCCCAATGTCTCAAGATTAATAGTAGTGAAGGTAGAGCAAGTAGAAGAAGATGTCCCAACTAAACCACCAAGCACAAAGAAGGAGCCAATACACTACTTCATAATGTTCTCACAAGAGATTCTAGATCTGAGAGGTCTTGGTTGTGTAAGCCTCGATCGAGGTCAAGACAGATCCACCAAGACTCTCCTAACATTCATTGGTGATGGAAGGTTGGTTTCTTGGAGGAGGGGGGTACAACTGAACTGTGTTGAGAACGAGATCTCTTAAAATTTCTGGTGGGGAAGGGTTTGCCAGCTAGACATCAAGAGAAGGTGCAAGGTCACATTAATCTAATGTATGGTGCATTGCTGGTCTATGCTTGTTGCCACCAACCATCTAGATAGAGGGAAGAAAGGAAGTGATCAACCTAATAGGGTCTGTCTTGGAAGGTTCTTGTAAGATTTGTTCCTTTATTTGAACACTTTCTTCATAAAAAGAGTTAGACATCTTTGGTGTGGATAGTGGAAGAAGGAAGTGTGGGGAACTTTTATGTCTAAGTAGAGGTAATGGAATATCCCTATGATCTCATAATAAATGGGACATTAGAAGATGAGGTACTCCTCCAAATTAATCTCCTGTAGGTGACACCGACAAATCCTCCCTGATTGCAGAATGTGATGATCCGTCTCAATCTGAAGTTAGTGAGAGCAAACCTTGAACTAGTCTAGAGGATACCTAGGGCTATGCATCCAATGTCTTTGGGTATACTTTGACTTGACAAAAAGAACGTCCCTCATATGTATGAAGTCATAGAATGTTGCCTTTGGAACTAAGGCCCTTGGGCTGGGGACGGGAAAATTGACTTTGATGTATTGTTGGTAAATATCATCTCTAACCACCTTGTTCAACTCTTGCTTGGAGGGAAGGAAATGACTAAGGGCATTCAAAGAGTACTTGAAAAAGGGGATGTGATCAATAGAGGTGCTAGGGGGTTGAAGAAACAGAGAAGCCTCAACGAACTGGCATTTTCTCCTCCCAATGGGGGCCCTTGTGGAAGCAATCTCCTTTGATGAACAAAGAGTTAGGAAGGGATACCCTCGTCCTTGAGGTAGTCTCCTGGAGTCAGGATGCCATGGAAGGAGGCTAGTTTGAAAATAGTCTCAAGGTGCATCATGGCTATCAATGGCCTAGGGAATCATCTATTTGAAGTAAATTATGTGCTACAATATATGTGATTGGATTCTCTCAACCTTAGCCTAGTCATCTGGAAGTAAGCTAGGTTCCTAGATCTCAGAGCCATAAAGTACAATGGGCCTCATAATTGATTTGAAAAGATACATTTTGGAAGAGATACCTTGAAAATGCATATGAATGTTTTAATGTTTGAGTATAGAGAGTTATCCATACCCATCATCGAGTCAGGGAATGAAGGCCTGCCTCAATGCCAACTTTGGGCTCGTGAATTGTACCCCCAAGTATATAAATTTAGTGGTCAACTCAATCTCACTTTGGTATTATGCCAAAGATCTCTTGGATACATTAAATACCATAATAGTAACCTTAGTTTTGCTAAGGTTCACCTCCATTTGTTTGAGGTCACAAAAATTGGCCAGGAAATAAATCCATCTCTAAAGCCCCTCATGGGAGGAGGGAAGGAGGATCACATCATCAACAAATAGAACGATGACAATCCGAACATGGTGTAGGAGGCAACCATTTCCTCCTAGGTGCGTTCTTTGAAGGACTCAAGCTCATCAATGTCAATTCCAAAGAAGGTTCGAGAGAGGGGACAACCTTTCTTAACCCTTGTGGTTTTCCAAATAAAGTTGGAAAACCTATACTACATGTGAAGCCGATCGATCATTGACTCCTAGAACCTCATAATATCATCTATGAGAGTCTTAGAGATATAAATTTGAATGCCTTCCTAAGGTAAACAAAGCAACATCCTCAACTATCCCTGATTGGTAGGGACTATCTAGGGACATCCTTGGGTATTGTCTCAATGATGTTTCCAGTGAAAGGGAACACTAGGGCATCCCCCTCCAATTCTAAAATGTATTCTTAGATGTCTCCTACGAGGTCCAACAACCCCAAGACAAATGATACATTAATTTTTGCTTTCCTCCCTCCCTTCCTTTTAATACATGGTCCCAACTATATTTTAAAGGCCCCCACCCCATCCCAAAGTCCAAGTTTTCCTTTTGCAAGTGAGGAGAAATATTTTTCAATTTTCTTTTGTATCATGTAATGCCATATCTAAGACGATGTAATTTTTATTTTGAATATATTCTTCGTTTGACTATTAATGTAAACAATAGTGTACAGATTGGGCATTTTAAACAAAGAAGTGGGCTGCATGGCAACCACCACGAGCTAACTCAAAACTGAGTAAGCCACACTATCAAAATCGCCCAAGAGCACTATAAAGATCAAAACTGCCACCTGGGCATACAATACTGCTAAAACAATGTTCCACCAAGTTTCTGGGATGGGGGAGCACGAGAGCGGGGAGACACACATGGGGGATGTGTGGGAGCACCCTCAAGTTTTAGGGAAATTCAAGGGGGATGGGGGGACATTGGGGTCCCCATCTCTAAAATTATAAAAATAAAAACAATAACGATAAAATTCCAACAATAACAATTCATCTCATGCAAATTCATCATTGTGCGATCCAGTGGAAACAGTATAATCTTGCCAATCCTAAAATCCTGAAAACTGATAAGTCTGCCGAATTCTGAATGGGATATGAAATTCTACTTTCTTCATATGAAGTCCGATGAGGTTGGAACCACTCTCAAACATCTTGAAACAATTAATGGTAATGTTAAAAATTTAAATAAAAGGATAGAAAAGGTAAGATAAAGGGTAATTGCCATTAATTACCAAGGTCACAAACTCTTCAAAGCTCTATCCCCTATCTTT
>JASDQU010684756.1:25061-52194 GCA_032191745.1 Picea mariana | reverse complement strand
TANGGGGGGGGGGGGGGTCCGGAATGGTGGAGTATTGACGAAGGGCCCCACTCTTGTCGTGTCACCTTCTGTGTCGTTCTCCACTTGACCCTGCGATAAGGCTCGACTCATCCTTGTATTCTGACATCTGTCCATCTCTCACTGATGTGACCAAGGGCTGTGACCACAACCTTATGCATAAGGCGCTTTCGCGATTTCACATTTCGCGATTTCGGGGTTCCTGATGTCAATAAACTTTGACATGTCCAACTCTCGATCCCCGAAACGCCGACAAGGACTGGGATCAATGGTCCATATTTTTGCTCGATCCAACGGTCGAGATTATATCGGGGTATTGCATATCGCGATTTCACGAGTCCTGTGGTTATTATTCTTTGAATTCTTCAACTCGCGATCCTCGAAACCCCGGCAGGGAGTCAGATCAACGGTCCTCATAACCTTTTGATATGGATGGTCCTCCCACTTTCGGGATTTTGATAGCCCATTTTCTCCTTGCACTTTAAACACCGTGCAGGTTTTCCCCGATCCAACGGTGGTCGGATCCTGCGCTCAGATCTAACGCCTGAGACCTATCCTCCTCTTCAGCGCGCGCTCTTCTTGTTTTTATTCAGATCTGACGGCTCTCATGCTATCGAGAATTTTGGATGGGATCCAACGATCAACGACGCTTCTCCTTCAAGCTTACACATCCTTCTTACTTAGAAGAATTTCGACTCTGTGCTAATTCCTCCTGAGCCTACATTGTTCCTGTTTGTCCATCGATGCACATTATGATCCTGCCATCTTCACTGTTGTACTTGCCATCAATGACAAGCATACGCTACCTGTTAATCATTTTCCAACACTTACCTCCTTATATCATATCTTATTTAAAAGAATTTCATATAGAATTCCATCATCGATGTGAAAGGTATTTTTCTCAGGAACTTCTTTTTGAGCATTGTTGTGAGGAGTTTCATTCAGATATTCAACATGTTGTTTCTTCTAGTAGTGAGGATGAAAGTGAATATATTAATGAAGATATATATGAGGATGAAATTCTTTCTATTGATACTTCCCAAGAAGAAGATCTACCAAATATAAATGATGATAATATTGATGATTGCATTGCCGATGATGCTTTAGATGAACTTGTTGATTCAAATCTAGATGAGAAGGATGATAATGATGAGGAAGAAGGAGTTGTTGTTTCAAATCTGTTTCAAAATCGTATTGTTGATGATTATATGCAGAAATATTCATCTCTTCCATTAGGATTTTATCCTAATGTTCCCATATTTGACAAATATAGTGATGATGAGGAAGATTTTAAAGTTTATGAAGGCTTGTTGACTAATGGAATCTCATCTAGTTCTAATTTTAAACAAGGAGATGTTCAACAATGTAATTATGCTATGGTTGATGATAGTTATGAGTCTGTTGTTCAAAATTCCAATGAAAATCTCCTTAGTTTTGATACATCTTTTAAAGATATCATTGTTGGGGAGAGTAATCAACAGTTCTCTTATGATATATTTTTTAAGACTCACCCTTCATTTGATCATTATGGAGATAGTGATGTAGAATACCAAGAACATATCTCTTCTTTTCTCTCAGAAATTGTCAGTTGTAATGGGCCAGCACATCATAGTGATGGATCTGAGTCACAGGGATATAGAAAAGGGGAAGACACACATGAGCAATCAATGATTTTGAATCTGTATAATGGTGATCACAGTTTTGAAGATCCTACGACAACCTTACTTGAGTCTTATCTCTCAGAATCTCTTAAGTTTTCATATTTTATCATATCACTTGCATTTGTTAGTGAGTATGATCTTTTGAAAGAGTTTGTATGGTCACTGTTATGTTTTTATTATTATCTTTTAATCAGTGGCATGAAAAGGATTCTTTTAGACATGAAGTTACTCATATGGCTTCATTGGAAGCATGATTTCACTTGATCAGCAAGCAATAGAGTTGATTAGAGTAGGGGTGTGTGTGAATAAGTTTAGTACTTGAACATTTCTTTTCAGTTTTCAATAAATAAGCAGAGTTTCTCTCAGTACATCAATAACATAATGCAAGTGACAGATCTCAAAGGTTTGCAAAGGATTGGTTGCACATGTTTAATACTAGATGACTCCATAACCCAATGGAATAGGCACTATAGAGTCCAGGATGTATATTTTTGAAGAGTGGTTTGATCTTAATAATTAGAGCAGGTTGCAGGGTTTTTAGATTGAATGGATAGGCACGAGGTCTGCTAGGTTCTTGGAAACCTCACTGGGAAGTTTCCATCCCAGTTGGAGCCAGATGTTAGCTGCTAGAAAGTTCGAGTACTTTGAGTCTTTGAAAATTATTGAGTTTTTTAAAATTGCTAATTTTTCCTTAGTCATCAAGCATTATACGTCTCTCAAGTCATTTGTTTTTACCAAGGTTTGGTCATGTCAATTGTATTGAAGAAGTGACTAAGTGGTCATCTAGGGTTGATTGGTCAAAGTGAGTTAAGGGTGGAAATGATTATGGTAAAGAAGTTGCAGGGGTTATTTTCAAGGTCTAAAGGCATCAAGACTATGTATATCAGCTTCAGGAACACTGTATTTTCCCCAAAGCATTTGAAGTTTTATACCTAGCCATAAACCTAAATTTCATACAAAGAGGTATAACAAGGTTTAGAAGATGAGATTGGGTTTTTCCTCATCATATTGGATGATGTATTATGTTATAATAGACCTAATGAAACCTATCTAAACTTCATATTGCATATTTAAAGGAATTTGTATTCATTTGTGTGAAAACAGTCACCTACAGGAGTTTGCAACGCAAACTGTCTTTTTTACACTAAGCACGCTGCAAACTTGTTTATTTTCAACATGGATGAGTTTTGGTGAAAATTCGACTTGGAAAGAGGATTTTTGTGTCAAGGTGGAAACATATATTTGAATATAATATCATCCCCCATCAAATCATGCAGGTGGCACTTCGTTTCCTCAATGGAAGCATTCTAGGGATCAAATCCTAGAATGTAGGAATATGACTAGATTTGGAAATTTGTATTTTCCTTTTTTAGTCATGTTCTTTGGAGATAAATTATGATGATATTGAAAGGTATTTTTGGAAAGTGAGAGATTTTTTTCACAATAACGAGCTCCTCTTTAAAAACCTTGCTCAGTTTTCCAAAAACTATTTGGATTTGGGAGATATAGGTGAATCTTTGAGAGGAAAATTTCCATAATTTTTATACTTTGTTTTTTCGAGCCACCTCACAAATTCAAATTTGAGTTGGATATCTTCAACAATCTAAAGATAAGTAAAGAGGTTATAAGGTCCATTTATTTTGGATCTAGATGAACATGTAATCTCTATAAAGAGGACCAAAGGGAGGAGCTAAAGGGGGTTGGAATTTGGAGATTTGAAAATACTCTTTTTTGTAAAGACCTTTTGATATATTTGGAATATAAGCACTTCTCAGAGTTCTTGTTCATATATCTTTCCATCTATTTTTCTTGTACATGTGGTCGAATGTATGCTCATTTCTTTTGTTTATACGGTGATTGACAAAATTCTTTTTATCATTGCATTGGTAGGCAAAACCACAAGTATTGTTTCCTTGTTATAATCAACCTTTCATATGTGTTTGTAATGTATATGATCTTGCTGGTATAGTAAGAATTCTTCATCCATCTTAGTCTGCAAAACCAACTGATCAGTACTCTTGAGGGCCTTATTTCTCTGGATGTAGTCAAGTGTGTCTTGAGTGAGAGAGTTCATGAACAAATCATTCAACTTGATCCATTTTATACCTTTTATTTGAGCATTTTATTAAGTTACCAAGCTCACTCGATCTACAACCTAGAGTGACTCTTGGAGTGATAACATAATGAATGGTGATATTATAAATGTAAGGATGGCTCTCTTTTTTACACAATCAATCCTAAGAATCTTATATTATTCCAATTATTGGACTCAATATTAACTCCTACAAAAGGGGACTTCAAATTTGATTATATGCCCATATAATACAAAAATAAAATGTGTAAGAAGATAACAAGAAGTTAGCAAACCTAACTCCTATGAATCAAGAACATTGTTTTATATCCAATAGGCATATATCAATAAGGATAAACATGTGTCACACCAACTAAATAAAGAAAGCATCATAGATTACAACTACTATTCATCTAACACCATCAATAAAATCCTTGAATATTTTTATTACAAATAGCTCAAAATACTCTCTGTTGATATAAGTTAGTAAAATGATTTGTGTTTATAAAGAATAGGTTTTTGCTAACGAGAAAAATATCCCTTCAGAGGCAGCCCATCCCAAACTCTATTTAAGTAAAATAGAAAGTTGTAAGAGTTCAATGATAGATAACAAAAGGTATTGTGTTAACGATATATCAATATCTATTATCTAATCAATAAATGCTGAGAAGTTTAACATCAAATGCAATATATATTTGGATATACACTATTATAGATTCAATTGAATATTTCAATATATATTTCATTTAATCCTCCCCTGCAAAATTCCTAATTCTTATCTCTTTCTTATGCAGGTAGAAGAAGTATGCATTTAAAGGAAATGGTGACAAAATGATGGCGTGTTGTACCTTGAGTCGAAAAGAAAGAAATATTGTCAAATCACTCCTATTTTTAAATCTATTTTTCAAAAATGTAGTTGGGAGTTGTATGAATTTAAAATAGCAAGCACCCCTTTTGGAATCTTCTTGTGCTAAGCAAGCCATAGATATATGTAACGTCCCCATTTTTGGATTCCCTTATGTTATAGTTTTGGGATGCATGCCAGAGTAGCTAATTGGGAGTGATAGTGAGCCCAGGGAGTTTTGAGGAGTTGTATGGGGTCCAACTCACATTATTCATCATATTACATCATCGGGATCCATTCCACACAACTTGTCCTTGGTTTCGTTGCATTCCAACGATTTCCGTAATTTTGGGTTATTATTGAGCATATTTTAATTAATTACACTAAAGGTGCTATTTAGAGCTTGTTTCTTGGAGAAATACCTTAGTGTAATAGCTCGTTGGAATCGGGACAAAAATATCTACATGATAGAATGATTAAAAGTGAATTTCAGTGGAAGGAGAAGTTATAAGGGTGAATTAATCATTTTTTGGAGTAAAAAGGGTTATTAAATTAATAAAGTGATTTATGAAGAAATATTAAAAGATAAATTAAAATTCATTTGAATGGGAAAAGGTGAAAGGGGGTATAAAAGAGATATAGGGGATTCTATTCTCTCATTATGTTGATTGATATTGTGATGTTTGGCTTCTTAGCTAGAAAGTCCATGCTACTTGGGGGTTTTGAGGGTTTTGACTGAATAAACCCTAGAGATCAACAAGGAGGTGAAAGATTTCTTTGTTCTTGGTCCAAGCTTGGCCAAGGAGGTGAAGTATTCCTCCCTCACCATTCTATTTTAGTTTTAGATCCATTTCTTGCATTGTTGGTGTTGGAACACACACAACTTTGAACTTTTGAGCTCTATATTTTTCACCTCATGAAAATAAAATTTTACCCAAAGAAGACAGAAACTCGGAAAATGGTCTTTTAATTTTAAATCAAATTCATTGTTGGCTAGTAAATAATAAGGTGCGCATGATATTCGTCGTTGATGAGTTTCCCCTTTTGATCGAATGATCCTAATAACCTTTGGAGTTCTGGAGCTGCCTGAGTTTTAAAGAGGTAAATCTCTAACGATCGCTTTGGAGCTCTGCGGTTCGGATGTTTCAATAAGTCTAAAAAATAAAAAACTATGAAACCCGAAGGTAGCCGCTCGCGAATTTTCCTAAACCATTTAAAGACACAAGTCGTAGGACACGTGTACCTTTTGAGTCTTTCCTTAGTTGACACATGGCACCCATTTTTGACATTTTCATTGGAGGATTCACACGTTTCCAAGTAACACGTGGCACCTCTCCTTTCTCGACACGTAATCCAGAATGACATCATCTATACCACCTCACTGCGGGAGATTATCCTTCGGGAATTTAACAAAGAGTGAATTCACGAATCACCGAAGTATCAAAATGTTGAAGTATTGAACATTTCAAAAAGTAAAAGGGTAAATTGAACGTTTCAATAACTAAGTTAATCATGATCAAGAGTTAATTAATGACTATGCGGTTCGGATTTCAGGATGTTTCCCTTGTATTATATTCTAAAATTTCCGAAGTCTGAACTTCTGAAATACTTAAAATTAAGTGAAATTAATTAAGACTTAAGATCAACTACTAGATAATTAATTGCTTCACAGTTTCAGGTTTCGGAAAGTTCCTCCTGAGATACCTTAAAATCCCTCGATGTCCAAACTCCCCAAACACTTGAAATTAACGCACCATTTTAAACATGATTAATTAACATTTTAAAAGTGATTATCCAAAGATTAACCTTTCCGCAGATTCAAGATTCAGGAGGTTCCCACTTTGTCACATCTAAAACCCCCGAACGCGAACCATCGAAATATTGATGTCATTTATGACTAATTAAAGATAATGATTCAAATGAGGATTATGGATTGCCAGGTAGACATCTCCATTAACGTTAATAAATTCTTCATAAGTGACATTATACGAAGATCAATGAATCTTGTTTGAATCAAAGCACTTCAATTTCAAATTCATTTTCACCTTTCGCAATTAGCATTTTTGTCTATTGAAAAACTCATGTATTTTCTCTGCAACAGGTAACCTCACTCTGTTTCCTTAGAGATTATGGCACCATGGAAAATGGAAAAAAATCCCGATGCACCAGACGAAGATTCGAACCCGAATGCAAAAATTCTGTCGAACACCACTCTGCGAGCCATAGACACCGTTAAAACTTGGACATAAGTTTCTAAGATCCTGGAGCGTGAAATCATCAACTGCCCAGAAGACTCTGTCGAAGAAGAAGATGACTCTTATGTAGCTAAAATTAGACACATAGCACAATCATAGCTACACAAGATAGTTGCATGGCCTAGACTTATGCCTTATAACGACATGATCAGTTGGGCCTTGGAACATGTTGACGTCCAGACCAAGAGCATCATCAACCATCAGCAGGTTGACATCGACTCTTTCCGACCGGACCATCTGCAAGTAATGTATAAACTCTCTCCTAATCCTAAATATACTTACAATGCCACATTCATTCTGGAGTTTCAGCAAAAGGAATGTGTCCAATACCCCAGGAATGGTCACGATATAATCAGGACCTGGTGGGGACACCCAGAGAAATTCAGAACTGACGCTCATGGTATGTATGCCACAACGTATTTGGACACTCATATGGTGTATGTAGCCATGATGCTCTGTTATCTGTTCGAGAAGAAGATCCCTACGCATTTCTCAGTGGAATGGGTATCCATCATGAACGAGGTAGCCGAGGGTTACACTTTCAATTAGGCCAAAATGATGTCGGATAATTTGGCCAAGGGAATTGTTGATTACAAAACAAAAAAATCAAAGGGACAACATGTCCCCCTTTACATGTCAATGTATATCATGGATGCCATCTATTTCATGACACCTTTCCCCTTGATGAACTGGAATTGGACTCCGGCCAGTTCTCAACCTATTCATTTTTATCATTCCAAGCTATGGGAAGAGAAATACAAGGGTTTCTTTTATGAAATATGTCATAATGTGGTAGTGCATGTTCATATATCCCTTTATGGTCACCCACCTCCCCAGATTTTAGAGAAGATTATGGAAAACCTGGGAAAGCTTGCAGATTGGTTCATTGAGGAGAATTTCTCCTACATTAGAGTTTTTGGTTGCTTGGTTCCTCCTCATGCTCTCCCACAATTTTTACCCAACAGGATGGTGTGCAAAGAAGTGGCGTACCAGACAGTGGCAGGAGGCATAAACAAGGAGCTGAAGGCAACTCAGAAAAAGGTTTGGCCAACTTTCCCTATTCAAGTTGGCATGTTTTCATTATTGGATTTTTGTCACTCCAAAGTTGAGGTCACGGCCCTTGAGGATGTCAAATTGGTTGACATCGAGTTCAAGAGACATGATCCATGTAAAATAGTGGAAAACCACCTAGCCCAGTTCAACATGAAGTGGTATATGCATGAGAACTCCTCATATGATGAAATATTCATGGGAGTTACTAGATCTTATGAGGAAGTTCAAGACAGATTCCAAACCCTGCCTCCATATAACCAAGTTGGTTTTCTTAGCTTTCAAAAACCCAGGCGAAACAATCTACCAAAGGTACTACAAGGAGAGTCAATAGACGCTCCCCCTTCACAGGAAGCTATGCCTACAGGTTCTAAATCAAGTCACTCTAATAAGAATAGAGTTGAGGGAACCCCAAATATCTCAGAGGTGTTAACATAGGAATTAAAAGCATTGTTGTTCGACCAGCTAAGCCCCCAGGCACTAGCTCAAATTGAAGCTTTCCTAAAGAAGGGACAAGATGTGCCTCCTTTAACACCATCTACTCCTGTTGTCACCTCAAATACAACAGAGCAACAACAGTCCACAGATATTTCTACTCCCATTACATCACTAACCCCTCTACAAACCAGCTTCGGAAATCCTAATTCTGAACTTGTTTTTGTAGGTGATCTTAGCCCCATCTTGCTCGAAGAGATGCCTCCTTCGGATTTCTTTTTTAGTAAGAAATGGAAAGCCATCGTGAAAAGGGAATCTCACCAGAAAGATGGAGTGGTAATTAAAAGGCAGAGAATGGTGTATGACAAGAATGACCAAGATGATCCAGAATTTGCAAGGGAAGTTGCAAGTTCTATAGGTGCTTTTGCCACTGCTAATCAGTGGTCCGTGGACAAGTTGACCGAACAACTGTGACATAAGTGACTATTGGTAGTGCACTTTCAAAATCAAATATATGCCATGGAACAGACTATTAGAAACATAATGAACCAGGATTTCAAGCAAATCAGGGCTATTTATCAACAACAAATGAACAGCTTTAGGATAACCTCAATCTGCTCCACCAGAATTCGCAGACTAGACAGAGTTTGGTCACTCAGCATGACGAGCTAATAGAACAACTGCAAGCTAGATTGGACCTAACTGAATTTACCTCAATAGACAACTCGGCCTTCCAAACTCAAGCGTTGGAAATAAATGAGAAGTTGGAAGCTGCCCAACAAGACCTTTATCTGAAGGTAGATTCCATCCAAAAGTGTTATCGGGCAATAGACATTTATCTAAAGGACATTTATGTCAAGGAAAAAGAGGCTTTCTCAACCCGATCTAAGCTTCAGGAAGTCCTCATATTGATGCAGAAAGATAATGTCCCTGATTTTCCTCTTCTCTCTTATTCTGAACAATTAAAAGGTGAGATGTCCCTAAAGGTCTGGGAAAAAATTTTGGAAGACAAAACAAGATTTGCCAGAGAGGTGAAAGAATCCTATCTAGAAGCGTTGTCTAGAAGGGAAGTAATATCTCAGAAGCCCTGGGGAAAATTGAGATAGAAATGAACCAACAGAATTCCAGAAGGAGCAAAGAAGAAACTCTGGTAGCCATTCAAGAAATGAACCAAATAGATATTCTTAAAATCAATAAATGGCTAGTGAATCCAAGTTCACAGTTCCAGGCCACAGTTCAAGAAGTGAAAAAGATCCAAGAAAATCTGCCTCAAATAGAAAGGAGATTATTCACTTTCGAGGTAAATGAAAAGATTGAGCCCTCAAGGTTCATGGTGGCATTGTTGGATAGATGCACCCAATGTATTGTACACAGGAACACAAGCATAGTTGGGAGAAAGTAAGAAAACACGCACAGTGTCCTTTCCTTCCGCCCTCTCTACCTTTCACCTTCCAACAACCACTTATCTCGTCCACCCGCATTCTAACCTCCACTTATCCCCACTTCATCATCATACACTTGTTCCAACATCAATCTTTCCGTATATGGTTACTTCTCCTTGTGCCCGTTATTCATTCCTTAACGAGCCAATGGTGTGCTATTTGTTTGATTATCCTCACCCCATGACCCCAAATGTGATTCATTGTCTTGCTGAAAATATCCAAAGGGATAGATGGAAATGAAATTAAACGACCTAGACAATATGCCAAATTATTAAGGTGGCCTCTATGACATGTGTACTCAGCCCAAAGGACTAAGGAAAATGAATGCTTCTACCAGTAGGCAAAGAGACAAAGGAGAACGCCAACGAGAATCATCAAAATTTACACACTGTTGTTTTATTCAAATATATGTTAATTTTAATTAAATATTGTAAGAATTCCAATGGTTTTTGAGTTGTGATAGATTTTGTATAAGTACATAGATTCAAGATCTATTCAAGATGCTTCTTGTCGGATTTCATAGAGAAACTCTCTTTTTGAGTATTAATACAAGTGCAGACAGAGATTCTAATTTTCGTTTAGTTTGAGTTATGTGTTTCCTCTTTGTTTCCATTTCCCCGAATTTCTTTATGTAATTCCTTGAAAAGTGATTGATTGCAATTTAGTATTAAAACTATTGTGATCATATTATACCAACAATTCATTAGGTAATTAGTTTTCCCTCTATATTTATTGTGAGTAAAACAAGACCTGTGATCTACGTGAATTATTGCATTTCATATCATGTTCAAGGGTGCGTTCTCTACTTTTCTTCCGCTGCAAACAAGGTGAGACTCATCTGCAATTGATGCCTAACTTTGTTTAATAGTTTTGTAACTCTTTTCCACACTATTTGATATTATAATTGCGACTCGGATAACGAAATACAACCTTTGTATTGTCTTATTATTAATTTCATTTAAAGATCATCTCATAGAACTAAAGGTAGGAAAATAACTCTTTTAAAACATTTTATTTAAACACTCTTGATGCCTGACATTACTCTTTGAGCCTTAGGATTAATCTCAGGAACAACAGTTGGTAAAGGAGGACGCAATTGTTGGAGGATTTTGCAGAGAGGGTGCACTGTCCAATAGGAAGGAGTTTGATTTGGCTTTTGGGAGTGAGATATTGAAGATATCTAAGTTGGTTTGTGTTTGGATCACCTAGAGTGACTTTTCTTGGCACACTTGGGGGTTTCCATTATCCATATTATTTATTCTCAGAGATGGGGTGAATTTACTGAAGGAGGGCGCACTGGGGGTTTGAGATCCAATTATTTGTGATCAGATTCGACATCTACAACTAGGGGAACTTCTCATATAAGTTATCTATCATCATATCTACAAGATTGCATCCATTTCATGAATATTTTACATCAGATTTATTGTGCATATTTCAGCAGAGTGTAAGCAAGAAGGAGGGCACATTTCTGGGTATGAGAATAGTGGATTTTGCATGAAATAACATCTCTTTTGGGAAGCCATATTTAGGGGATCAAAAACGAGGATCATTGACACTATTTATTTGCCTTTTGGAGACATTATAGGCCAACAAAGTGGTTGTTGTATTACTTATATAAGATCTGAAAATTATTGTATGTTGGACAACCAAATGCATATTAAATAAAGCAAGTATTTGAGGTACTATCTTATGGTTTTTAATAGATATTGGTTTCTGATTGATTTGGTTATCATTGCACATGTTTCCCTTATGTTTACATGAAGAAATATGGGCCAAAATGCACCAGAAAATACACTTAAATGAATGTTACATCCATTTCACACAAAGTGTTTGACAAAATGTTTCAATCAACCAACACATAGAAAACCTAACAACCATCAATTATATATAGCAGCCCACAATTAGGGAGTTATAAGGAGACAATAATTATTTCAAATCTCATGCTAACACATCAGAAAAACTCATCAAAGTCGGGATAGAAAGAAGAAGGCATTTCTAAGGGAAATTGAACATATAGTCAAAGTGTTTGACGAATGTTCTCAACCAATTAGATCTTATTTTTATATCATATTTGGTTGGGGATATTACAGTGGTATTAGAGTGAATTCCTTCGTCAACCTGTGATTTTGTAATATATTGATGGAGCGTGAATTTGAGGCCATGGAAAGAGAGTATAACTCTCGGAGTGAAAGATTCTGGAGACTGGTCACCTTGGGTGAGTATTGCAGTATCATGATTAGGAGGATGAACAGACGGGCCTTTAACGATGAAAGGGTTATACCCAAGCTTTTAGATAAGAAACAAAGTGAAGAGAAAACAAGGATATTAGAGCACTCCCATAAGGCGACCATTGACTCCTGAACATCTGATTAATAGTTGAATGGATAGGATGATAGTGCATGTGCTTTAGCTTCCCGATCACACAGTGTTGAGGACTCCACACTTCACCATAGTAATGATACTTGTGAGGATTCATTCGTGGCATCACCTAGCCACGAGGAGGATCGGAGATTGGGTGATCCACCTTTGGATGTTGATATGAGCTCATCCATGGGGGGTAATTATCCTCCTATGGATTTGAGTGTGACACATTCCTTACCTTCTCAGTCATTTATGCTAGACACGACACATGAGAATATCAGTGGCATTCCAAATGAGGTAGAGGAGCCTTATATAGTGATTGAACACAATGGGCATGGGGATATGTGGGCCCAGGAGGGGAGGCATGACTTGGATATAGATGACTATATAAATACCTATCAATATGGGGAGAGTGAGTTGCCTCTTTTGGGAATTCCATTGATAGATAAGGTTGTGGAGATCGACAGATCGATGGGATACTTACTTTTGGGATTGGTCTATAGTGATGAGGATGCATTCCTTGTTGGTTGGGATGACCATATCACATGTATGGACACATATGTATGGGATCTGGGTGCAGATGATATTAGTAGGATGAGTGCACAAGAGGATACATATGTACATACATGATATATGGAAGTTCATATTGAGGTAGCAATATGTGATGATGTATAGTGACATACATGGGAATTCAGTAGCACAGTGGATAATGGGTAGTACGGTGTGTTGGCCCTCGACCAAGTTTTGGGGAAACTTTGGTCATTTTTGGCCCACTTTTGGACTTCGACACATTGATTGAAGTAGGAGCACCCAGGTGGAGCTGAGATCTCGGATCTCACCTATTTTGAGGGTTATGTGGAACCAGTAAGGGGTCCTCTAGGGTTTTGTAACGGGTTTATGGGATGTCGGCACATGGGTTCTCCCCATGTTTAGGCCCTATTGTAAGATTTTGTAAAGTATAAATAAGAGGAATGTATTGTAGAAGAAGAGGTACCGAGTGCTTTGTGAAAAGTAATGTATGTGCATCAAGGGTTTGTGCTTGACTGTGATTTTGTAGAAGGTGCTAAGTGTTGTGATAAGATATTTTGGCTCTGTGCATTTGACCTAGTTTTGGAAGGAGGATCTAGTGCTTAGTGCACATATCTCCTGTCTGGTGCGAAGTTCAACTCTGTGTCTTAGTGCACAGGAGTGACTGAATGTAAGATCTTGGCGAATAATAAAGAGGCGAAGCGGTTTGTGGATGTAGCCCCACCCTGGGGTGAACCACGTATATTTGGTGTCTCATGGTTTGCTTTGTGCAATGTTATCTATGTTATGCATTTGTTTAGTGATTTGATTATAATGTGTAATGAATATATAGTTTGATTGTTTAAGTACTTTACTTAGGTTAAATGGTAAATGAATGCAAGACTTAACTCATAGTGCTAAGTGATTACTGTGCTTATCTGTCTTTGATTATGATCCGCAGTGTTAATTAGGTTAATAAACTAATGCATGCCACTTCCTAAGCGTTAACAAAATATTCTACGAAGTGCTATTATCACATATTCGCGCCCCAACTTGGTTACAGACACCTGCGTCTTGTAACCCCCCCTGCTTCTACCTTAGGTGAGACTTCACCTACTTTGCAGATGTTTTTGAAAGGGCCGGTAGTCGAGGTTTTGTTGGTGTGCTGTTAAGCGTTGAACCCTAGGTATGGTCCTGTGCCAACAAATGGTTCTGTTGTCGGGACCGAAACTGTGATTGCTAGGAACTGAAGTAAAGAAAAGAAAATCTTCGTGCATAGGTCTCTTGTTGAAGTGCACAGTAATCTACTTGATTTGTGAAGCTTTGTGCCAAGAAAGTAAGATGTTCTGAATAAAAGAGGTAAGATTCGAAAAGAAGTAAACTTTGTTCTTTGGCAAGAGAAAGATAAGTGAAAAAATTTGTTTTTAAAGCATGAACTTAAGTATGTTTAATAGATTATGTCCTAGTCTAAAGGCTAGGGCACAATTGAAAGAAAGAGTTTATTTGAGTAAATTTAATGGAAATGAAGAAAGATATGTTATTCCTATGCATAGAAAGATTTTTTGAACTAATAAGCGGATGCAGGAACCTAGAAAGAATTTTTGTAGATTGCAGGTCCAACACTACAATCCTAGGGGAAGTGCACAATACAGAAAAGATTGGGGAACATTTAAGAGAAAAAGAGGATTGACCTTGTGTTATAATTGCAGAAGGTCAGAACATCTTGGTAAGGAATATCCTGGGGTAGGCCCTATTTGTCTTTGTTGTAAGGTTGTTGGTCATGAGGTTGAGGATTGTCCAAGGATTATTGCTAAAGTTGAAGGGATGGGCATAAGACAAGAAAATTTTGAAAAGAGTCAAGAGACTAAGGGCATGTTAGAAATTCATAAAGAGAAAAGGTCAGTGAAAGTTCAGACTATGTTATTACAATTGGAAGAAACGATGAATGTTCATAAAGATGCCAGTTTACCAAAAAGACTGAAATCAAAACAACACATAAGTGCAAGAATAAAAGACTTCGACATAGATTGTATAGTCCTGGATGAAGAAACACAAGTGAATATTATGACAGAAGAAACTTGGGAAGTTTTGGGAAAGCCTACTGTGGTACCTTCTTTAGGAAGGATAGGCTTGTTTAAAGGAAAGATGATAACTTTATGTGGAAGAGTAACTACTATACCTATTAATGTTCATGGAACATCGACTGAAGAAGAATTTGAAGTCATTAGGGTTGTTGAGGACAACGCCCCTTTCCCACTTTTTTTAGGTAAAACTTGGATCGAGAAGGATCAGATCAGAAGGAAAGTAGAGGAAGAAGCTAGAGAAAAGAAAAAGAAAGAATTAAGAGATTTCATAGCTAGGAAAATAGGTCGACTAAGAGAAGAACGAGATGATAAGTTGAAGCAACAGAGCAAAGTAACAACACAGGAGGGACATAAAGAAAAAAAATTAGCTATCAAGGTTGAAAGAATGCAAGAAGGATTGAAGGACCTATCTATCCAAGAGATAAGTGCGCCCACGCAGGAAGTGTTAAGAAAAGGGATATTAACTTTGGAACCTTTGAGGGTACCTCAACAGTGCGAAGCCACTACGCTAGGGGACGATAATAATAAAAATGGAAAGAGGATTCCAAAATCAGTTAAAGAGACTCGGATAACAAGAAAGAAGGAAAGGAAGCTCAATAAAAAGAAGGATAAGTTGGAAAAGCTACAAGAAATTACAGAAACCAGATGGAAGACTTCGCAAACTGAAACCTCATAGGAAAGTGTGTGGAGGGCATGCAGATGAACTAGGCGAACTACCTCGTCAGAGAGCTAGAAAAGGATTGTCGTGAAGCCCAGGACTTAGGATATGAATTTCATTATAGTTGGTTGGTCATCTTGATTGCATTTGTGGCTTGGAAAATGCATGAAGGAGCTACTTTCCCAAAGATCGAACCTACGGAACCCTTGGCCACTCAGTTTTCCACCCTATGGTATACCAATGATATGACGAAGAAATGGCAATCTAATGTTGTGTTTCAGAGGTATTATCAGCAGTTGAAAGTCGCCATTGAAGCATTCCCACGCATGACACCATGTACTCTGCATCAGTACCGACCCATAGAGAAGTTCCATGTTGATCCCCACTTCATTTACATCATCGTGCGAAGAGATGAGCACCAGGAAAGCTTGCAGTCGTACTATAAGCTCTCGGATGAAGATATGGAACAGATCATAAAGGAATGGCCAAAATAATTTCTTATACATGTCGTTGATGCAGAGTTATATAACACTAACACTATAGGAAGCCCGATGGTCACACGAGATGAAAATGTCAGACAGTCCAGTGGGATGAAGAAGCAGAAAAAGCAGGTTGAAGTCCAGGACATAGAGAGTGACGAAGAGGACAAAGAGAAAACTTATGGAGATAATGGGTCTGGCTCGCCAGGAGGAGGAGCAGACAAAGAAGAAGGATAGGGAGGAGGATAAGACAAAGCAGAAGGAAAGGGAAGAGGAGATGAAGGAGAAGAAGAGCAAGGAGGAGGCGAAGCTACCACCCCTCCACCTGAAGATCCCCCTATTGTGACAATGACCCCACAGAAGAGGAAAGTTACTCCGAAGAAACCTTCAACAAGGAAGAAGACGTGCGCCAATAAGCCACAGTTGGAATCCACTCTCACTGACGACGAATTAATCTAGTTTGTGGAGCTATGGAGGACGCCTCTAAAGACATGTTTCAGAGATACGAAGAGAAATAGGCGGAGTTGTATGAAAAGATTGAGAGGGAGTTGAAAGAAGTGCAACAGGTTATTCGTTTGGTCCGCACAGTTCCTACTGTGCCTTCCTTGTCATAGACCGCAGAGGACGAACCAACTCTGTAGGGTGAACCAAGGATTTGGATCACCCTCCCCCAGTATAGCATCAATTTTCCCACCCCCGAAGCAATACAGGCTAGCCAAAACTTGGATGTTGAGGTTAAACTTAAAGGAATACCTCTAGGACAGGTCGAAGTATTGGAGGCAGGGTTGAAAGCATACATGAAAGAACAGAGAGAAATGACCACTAAAAGAGCAACCCAACTAAGAAGGCTTGCTGATGAAACATAAGTTCGGTTCCAGAGAGCTCAGGAAGAGAAGGAGAAGGCTATAGAGGCCTTGCAAAAGGAGAAAGACAAAGTCCTAGTACAACTATGAGCAACGCATCACAATGTAGTTACTTATGAAAGTGAGAAAGTAGAGCTTCCGGCAAAGATTCAGGATGAAAAGAGAGCTGGCGAAGCCAAGCTACAGAAAGAAAAAGAGTAGATGCTCACAGAGAAGGCCGTGGTCAAAGAAGCAGTAAGAAAAGCGTGTCGCTCTATACCAGGCTTGCTACAGGAGTAGCAAGAGCCTGTCGAAGCTCAAGTAGTGAAGCTCGCAGAGACCCTCCAACAATTTTAGGATAGGATAGTTGAACTGGAGGTCCGAACAATTTCGAGCACTCCGCAGGAAGTGCGTGACCAGAGGGAGGAGACCACCAAAAACACACTAGCAAGTATAATATCCCTCGCCTCGACATGTAAACAGTTGAGTGACAGAAGCACCCAGACATACGAACGCCTCGCCGAGGATCCAGAGTTAAAGAAGCTAGAAGCTCAGTTATAGGAGGTGTAGCAACAAGCATTCTCATTACAAGCGCAGATGAAGCTGCTCACAGCAGTGGAAAGGATGAAGAGATCTCAGGAGCAACGCACCGTGCAACAACAAATCACTGCTCTCCAGGGTAAGGTGATAGAAGTAAAACAAAATTTACAACCTGTGCAGGATGAAGCTTGCAAGGTGTTCAAGGAGATCAATAGCCAGGGTTCACAACTAGATAAAGTAGTTGCAGCAGTAGAACAACGCCTGGAAGGGCATGTTACAGAGAAGACAATCCAGGATATTGCTGAGCAAGAGGCTCAAGCAAGGAAACTCGAGTTAAGCTCGAAGCTTTTGAAGCAACATTGTCTAGACCTGAGTGACTCGGGACGAGTCACATGTGAGTGTTGGGGGCCTGTTGGCCCTCGACCAAGTTTTGGGGAAACTTTGGTCAGTTTTGGCCCACTTTTGGACTTTGACACGCTGATCGAAGTAGGAGCACCCAGGCGGAGCTGAGATCGTGGATCTCACCTATTTTGAGGGTTATGTGGACCCAGTAAGGGGTCCTCTAGGGTTTTGTATCGATTTTATGGAATGTCAACCCATGGGTTCTCCCCATGTTTAGGCCCTATTGTAAGATTTTGTAAAGTATAAATAAGAGGAATGTATTGTAGAAGAAGAGGTCTTGAGTGCTTTGTGCAATGAATGTATGTGCGTCGAGGCTTTGTGCTCGACTGTGATTTTGTAGAAGGTGCTAAGTGTTGTGATAAGAGATTTTGGCTCTATGCATTTGACCTAGTTTTGGAAGGAGGATTTAGTGATTAGTGCACAAATCTCTTGTCTGGTGTGGAGTTCGACTCTGTGGCTTAGTGCACAAGAGTGACTGAATGTAAGATCTTGGTAAATAATAAAGAGGCGAAGAAGTTTGTGGACGTAGCCCCACCTTGGGGTGAACCATGTATATTTGGTGTCTCATGGTTTTCTTTGTGCAGTGTTATCTCTGTTATGCATTTGCTTAGTGCTTTGATTATAATGTGTAATGAATATATAGTTTGATTGTTTAAGTACTTTACTTAGGTTAAATGGTAAATGAATGCTAGAATTAACTCACAGTGCTAAGTGCTAAGTGCTCAGGGTCCATAATCACTTGTTATTACTGCGCTTATCTGTCTTTGATTATGATCCACAGTGTTAATTAGGTTAATAAACTAGTGCATGTCACTTCCTAAGCATTAACATAATATTTTGCGAAGTGCTCTTATCACAGATTTGTGTCCCATCCTAGTTACAGATGCCTGTGTCATGTAACCCCCCTTGCTTCTACCTCGAGTGAGACTTCATAGGTGTTGTTGAAAGGGCCGGTAGTCAGGGTTTTTTTGGTGTGTTGTTAAGCATTGAACCCTGGGTCTGCCCCTATGCCAATAGGGTGTCTTAGCTCTTGGGGAGTGTGTTGAGGAGGATTCCATTGTTGACATTAGTAGCAAAATTCATGAGGTAGTACTTTAGCAGGACAATGTTCAGGAGTCACAATATTTGGTAGGACAGTTGAGGGTTAGAGAGGAAATGATCATGGCAGCCATTAGACACATTGATGATACACAGGCGTTGGTGGAAAAGTATTGTTGGAGGGCCATGATGGCATAGGATAGTTCAGATGGAGAGTTTTGCATTAAGGACTTTCAAACACTCAGGGAGAGAGTGATAATGATGAGGACCGACTACCAACAACTACTTATGGATAGATATTACCTTCTAGAGGTTGGTGAGATGTATCACGGGGCATTGAAGGAGAAGGAGGTTGAGGTGGACCGACTCACTCATGAGTTGGTGAGCACACAGAATTCTTGAAAGGCACACAGACATCCCTTCAGGAATCGTAGTTCATATTAGAGGATCTCCTTGAGGAGGATAGTCAGGGATTCACTACATCTATCTCAACAAAGAGTCAGATATATACTTCAGCTACATCACTATATCATGTTGGTGGTTGGATAGAGGAGTGTCAGTTGTTAGAGGAGCATGAGGGATACCTAGGATCATTGATGATTATGGAGAGATGTGACCAGGAGACGCTTGAGGATGTTCATGTGTCACAGGGATTTAGTCCTACACATACACATGGGGATTCGAGATCCAGGGGTAGTTATGAGGACACATCCATTTGGGTTTCAGGATTGGTTGACATCCATGTAGAGGTTGACCCAGTAGTACACCATGATACATGAACTTGCATGAGTATATAGGGGCATACAATGATGAGAGGTAGTCCACAGGGGCATGCAGAGGTGTACTGTGGGATCCAGGGGGGATGCATTGGAGTGCAGGGAGGAGACATAATTGGTGGAACATGGATATTTATGTGGAGAGTGGTCCTCTCCATTACAACAACACATGGATCTGGGAGATTACCTTCTTAATAGCATCAGTCATATGAGTGATGACTGGGGAAGTGTGATTAACCATCAATATGTGGAGTCACCTATCATTGTACACAATGACATGATATTAGGTGGAGTCTAGGAGACTATTCACCTTGGATGTCATTGGATGAGTTTTTGGTCAAGTCTTTGGGATTGACCAAAGCTTATGATACTTCTCAGTTCTACATACAGTTGTAGTGATTTATATTATCCTTCCCCGATACTTTCACTACATACAACAACATTGGGAAGATAACCAATTGCATGGGACATGGAGAGTTATTATAAAGAGACCTCTTGATAGGGGATACTCCATTACATGCAGCAGGATAGGAGAGGTTCACCTGAAACAATCAGATGAGGCTTGGGGCATCATGGAGAGTATCCTCAGCCGTGGGACAGAGGATATTTCAAAGGTTGGTATAGGTTCAGAGTCTCATCAGGATGAGGATAGGAGGAATAGTAGGACAGATGCTTCCGATGAGCACTATGAGGTCACTTGGCAGGTTATCGTGTCGCAACATGAAGTGATAGAGATCTTGAGGACCATACATGATGTACCTATGGTCGGATAGATTGAAAATTTCAGGACCCAAAAGCAAATCAGAGAGAGATTCTCCTAGGAGGATCTAGAGGATGATGTCATGAGACATATGGGGGCATGCTTGGTATGTCGACATCACAAATCATGGCATGATTCCTTAGCCACCCTTGTTTCAGGGCAAAGTTGGGAGAGTATGCTAGCATTTCTTGACCTTGGTGTACTAGAGCTGACATCATAGGGATATTGCAAGAGTAGGGGACACTGTAGGAAACAATGTGGGTTAATAGGGAGGTCGAGTTTAGTGATCATGGACATGACAACATAGCTATTAGTACACTTCGGCTGGAGGTTTACAGTTGAGTAGGCACCGAGATATGTGGTATGGCATGATTAGAGTTATTTGATGCAGGGTTTGGTACACTTCTAGAGCACATGGGAGTTTCTGGGACACTCATGATTGAATCCTTTCATGGTTGGGGGGATTTGAGTGCAGATGGAGATGGGGACGCTATGTGGTAGGATGGATCTCTTTGTTTGAGAATCAAGTATATGAGTAGATCATTTTCTTGGTTAGCATGGGATCTGGACACTATCGAAGGTGGTAGTTTGGAGACTGATTTAGGTGAGATTTTCCTTGAGGGATGGATACGGTTTTTACTTTCTCAATTGATTAGGGGTCTTTAGGAGAGTCTTTGTGTGGATGAACTACATGACTATATTTTACAGGAAATTTCAACTCACATCTTGGTTTGGGATCCAAGGATTAGAGTGATTGGTAGTTCAGTGGTTGATCGAGTTGAGCGGTTGTCAAAGGAATTGACTGAGGATCTACTGCACAGATCATTCTACTCATCAGAAGCATTTTGGGGGAATGCGTGGTGAGCACTTTGAGGGACCATGTTTTGAGGGGAGCATACTTCATGTCACATAGGTGGATAACAGAACCTGGGATCATACACATTTTGATTCAGCTATTGCTTGAGGACAAGCAATATTCGAGCAGGGAGGATTGTAATGTCCCAATTTTTGGATTCCCTTATGTTACAGTTTGGGATGTCTTCCAGAGTAGCCAATTGGGAGTGATAGTGAGCTTAGGTAGTTTTGAGGAGTTGCATGGGGTCCATCTCACATTATTCATCATATTACATCATCATGATCCATTCCGCATAACTTGTCCTCAATTTCGTTGCATTCCGACGATTTCCGTAATTTTGGGTTATTATTGAGCATATTTTAATTAACTACACTAAAGGTGTTATTTGGAGCTTGTTTCTTGGAGAAACACCTTAGTGTAATAGCGCATTGGAATCGGAATGAAAATATCTACAAAATATAATGATTAAAAGTGCCTTCCAGTGGCAAGAGAAGTTATAAGGGTGAATTAATCACTTTTTGGAGTAAAAATGGTTCTTAAATTAATAAACTGATTTATGAATAAATATTAAAAGATGAATTAAAAGTCACTTGAATAGGAAAATGTGAAATGGGATGTAAAAGAGAGATAGGGGCTTTTATTCTCTCATTATGTTGATTGATATTCTGATGTCTGGCTTCTTAGCTAGAAATCCCATGGTACTTGGGGGTTTTGAGGGTTTTGACTGAATAAACCCTAGAGATCAACAATGAGGTGAAATATTCCTCTATTCCTGGTTGAATCTTGGCCAAGGAGGTGAAATATTCCTCCCTCACCATTATATTTCAGTTTCAAATCCATTTATTGCATTGTTGGTAAAGGAAGGCGCAACTGTTGGACGATTTTCCAGAGAGGGTGCATTGTCTAATAGGAAGGAGTTTGATTTGGCTTCTGGGAGTGAGATATTGAAGAGATATGAGTTGGTTTGTGTTTGTCTCACCTGGAGTGACTTTTCTTGGCACCCTTGGGGTTTCCAACATTCATATTATTTATTCTCAGAGCTGGGGAAAATTTACTTAAGGAGGGCGCACTGGGGGTTTGAGATCCAATGATTTGTGATAAAATTTGACAGCCTCATCCAAGGAGAACTTCTCATATAAATTATCTATTATCATATCAGCAGGGTAAGCAACAAGGAGGGCACATTTCTGGGTATGGGAATTGTGGATTTTGCATGAAATAACATCTCTTTTGGGAAGCCTTCTTTAGGGGATAGAAAAGGAGGATCGTTAACATTGTGTCCTTGCCTTTTTGATCCATTATAGGCCAATACAATGGTTTTTTTATTACTTATATCAGATTTGGAAATTGTTGTATGTTGTACAACCAAATGCATATTAAATAAAGAAAGGATTTGAGGTACTATCTTATGGTTTTTAATAGATATTGGTTTCTGATTTATTTGGTTATCTTTGGTGTTTTCCTTATGTATTACATGAAGAAATATGGGCCGAAATACATCAGAAAATACAAAATGCTACAGCCATTGCACACAAGACAAAACGTTTCAATCAACCAATACATAGAAAACATAACAACCATCAATTATATATAACAATCCACAATTAGGGAGTTATAAGGAGAAATAAATTATTTCAAATATCATGCTAACACATCAGAAAACCTCAATCATCAAAGTGTTTGACGAAAGTTCTCAACTAGTTAGATCTGATTTTTATATCAGATTTAGTTGGGGATATTACAATATATTATAAAAACTTGAGCATTCACATACATCACTTCAATGTAAAACTTCTTTACCAGGGGTTCTCTCACCAAAGAAAAATTACTTTAAAATGAAAAATAGTGCAAATGAAAAGTCATTTTGAATCTTCTAACAAGCTCTCGCAACTTTTGTGAATCTTTTTGACTGAAACAAACTCACTGCATGTCTCCTTGGCAATGATCAAATTTCTAGTTTTCCCTCCTCAGTAAATATCCTGCAGAACTGAGGAGAATTCAGCATTTGAATTAACATATTCTTCCAAGAAGCACTTTTATGTCAGTTGCACAATATTTGGAAAACACCTCCCTCTTTTTGACACTTGCATTTGCATGGACTTTAATGCCTCCATTAATCCATACCGAGGAATCAACTGTGTCTCCAAGAGATTTGCAAACAGATGTGGATACTTAATAATATCAGCCAATGGAAGCCATACGGTTCTAACTAAAAAATCCACATTACGCCTCAATTTTTCTTTCGAAATCCCAAGAGTTGTAGGCCTCTTCCTCGCTATATACACAATTTATTGTTCAGAGAAACCTAAACTGCTAAAACACTACAGTTTTTTATCCAGTTTCTCCTTCCCTAATCCGAAAAATGCACGCATAGTAAGTGGAAACATCTTTGATCTGTAAATCCTAATCCTGTTTAAATGACTCCGTTATTTTTTCATTGAATGGTGTAGAAATTGGGGAGTTTGAACTAGGGTTTTGCATTGAATGTTAGAGGAATAAGCAGAACCATAGCCAATGAAAATGGGGCATCGTTCTTTGTGAGTCGTTTGCATATGATCTGAATAGACATGGTCTCTGCAATAGAAAGAAGGGAACAAAAATATGGAAGGGGAAAATAAGAATTACCTGGAGAACGCGAGAGGACTTCAATCGTTGGGTGTGTGAAGCACTTAAAACTCGGAGACTAGAAATAGTGGAAATTGAGCAACTCTTGTTATGTAGCATTAAATAGGTTATTTTTGAAGCCTTCCTAACACAAACCTAATATAAATGCCTTTGACAGATTCTAGAAGCCTTCACTTCATGCATCTGGATGCCACTACATGTTAGCCTCGTTAACACTCTTATTTTTTCTTTAAAGAACTTTTAAGTTATCAGAAACAATCTTTCACTAGCTGCAAACTCAAAAGTAGAATTATATTGTTTCACTAGAATTATTTTTTTGCAGTTTTAATACCTCTAAGAATGGTGTGTGGTGTGAGTAGGAAATTTATTTAAGGGATATTTTAAGGATGGAAATTTATCTTAGAATGTATAAACATTAACTCTACTTTTGAAATTATTAACAATAAAATCATTGAATTTTACTCTAAGAAATGTCTAAACATAACTCTACTTTGGAAAAATTTCACGAGGAATAGTTAATTCAATTATTGCAAAAATATTCCAAAGCATTTTCGTGGGACTACACAGATATGCAAGGGATCCATCCAGAGACTTGCACACATCATATTTAGATAGAGGAGAATGTAAAAACTGTTAGACAACCACAACGAAGGATGAGTCCAGTGCTAAAAGAGATAGTAAAAGAACTTCAAAAATTGCTAAAAGTAGACTTAATTTATCCTATCTTGGATAACTAATGGGTTTCTCCCTTTGTGGTAGTACCCAAAAAGAATGAAAAATATGTGTGGACTATCAAGAACTGAACAAAGAAACTCTAAAAGATTATTTTTATTTACCCTTCATTGACCAAGTCCTTCACACATTAGTAGTAAAGAAATATGTATCCTTCCTTGAAGGATTCATTGTCCACAATCAGATCAAAATAGATTTGGAGGACCAAGACAAGACAACATTCACATGTTCTTGGGGGACATATGCCTAGAAAGTACCACCCTTTGGATTTTGTAATGCACCAACTACATTTTAGAGGGAAGTCTTAGCTATTTTTGTTGATTTCATATATGAATGTGTAGAAGTTTACATGGATGCTTTTTCAATATATGGAGATTATTTTGAAGATGTTTTAGCTAATTTGGAAAATGTTATAATAAGATTCCTAGAGACAAATATACCACTCAACAATGAATATTGTTTTATGTTGGGAATTTTGCTTGGCCATCATGTGTCTCCTACAAGGCTAAAAGTAGAACCAACCAAGATAGAAATCATTATCTAATTACCAATTCCATCAAACCAATGAGATGTTAGAAGTTTTTTAGGCTATGCAGGGTATTATGGTTGATTTATAGAAAATTTTAACAAAATAGTCTTGTCATTGTTCAAGTTAATTGTAAAAGATGTTGAATTTTGTTGGTATACTAACTGCCAAATTTCTTTCCAAACTCTTAAAGAAAAAAAATTATCGGCACTAATATTGAGGGGTCGAGATTTGAGATTTACCATTTCACATATCTACAAATGCATCTGATACAACAATGGAAGAAATTTTAAGTCAAAAGGGAAACCTTCTAACCTATATTATCTATTTTATTAGTAAGAACTTAACTCTGACTGAACTCAACTATATAGTGACTGAAAAGGAAATGTTGGTAGTTATTCATGTTGTAAATAAGTTTCAACATTATATTACTGGATATGAAGTATTTGTCCATACAAATAATTCTACCATTAGGTATTTAATGAATAAACCAATTACTAAGGGTAGAATAACAAGATGGTTATTATTATTGCAGGAATTCAACATTATTATCATAGATCGACCTAGAAAGGACAATCAGGCGGCAAACTTTCTTTCTCACATTAATAACCCTGTTGAGAGTGTTACAATAGAATATTTTTTTTCCATATGAGAATTTATTTGCTATATCTAATCAATCTCCATGGTTTGTAGATATAGCTAATTATTTAGCGCCAAGGAAGTTACCATTGCACTTTTCATCAAAAGAGAAAAAAAAGCTAATTAAACTAAGTTCTAAATACTCATGGGTCAAAGGAGATCTTTTTTATACAAGGGCAAATTTGATAATACGTAGGCATGTTAGAGAGGATGAATTATTTGATATTTTAAAATCATGTCATGATGAACCATGTGTTGGGCATTTTGCAGATAAAAAAACTACTTATAAGGTACTTCGTCTTGAATACTATTGTCTAACTCTCTTCAGAGATGCCAAGAAGTATGTGAGAAGTTGTTATAGTTTCCAACAAATGGATCAGCCAATAGCAGCAAATGAAATTCCCCTACATCCTCAAGTTCTTGTGGAGCCTTTTGAGAAATGGGATTTGGATTTCATAAGTCCTATGAATCCTTTGTCTAAAGGAAAAAGATACATATTAGTTTGCACTGACTATGTCACAAAGTGGGTGGAAGCAAAATCCTTATCACGTGAAACTGAACAAGCAGTAGTAAATTTCTTATTTGAAGATATTTTTGTTAGATTTGGGGTTCCAAGAGAAATTGTTACTGACCAAGGAGTGCAGTTTACTTCAAATATCGTGAGAGAGATCGTTGAAAAATACAAGATAAAACACTGGAAGTCCACTTGATATCATCCACAAGCTAATGGTCAAGTGGAATCTACAAACAAGGTCTTGGAAGCAATCATGACCAAGATAGTCCAACTCCATCGGAAGGACTGGGAAGATAGGCTTCCAAAAGCTTTTTGGGCTTACCGAACATTATGGAAAAATACTACTGGTTTTACCCCATATGAACTAGTGTATGGTAAGAAAGTCCTACTTCCTCTTGAATTTCAAATTCAAACTTTTAGAATTGCAGTTGAATTAGGAATGGACTTGACTAAGGCTCAAAAGCAAAGAGTAGTACAACTAAATGAGTTAGATGAGATTCGACAGGATGCTCTACAACAAACTACTTTAATTCAACAACAAATGATGAAGTGGAATGACAAGTTTATCAAGAAAAATCAATTCAAAGTTGGTGATTGAGCTTTGCTCTTCGACTCCAAATTCAAGAATTTTAAGCGAAAATTCACCACTCACTAGCTTGGGCCTTATGAAATTCAAGAAGTGTTCAACAATGGTTTTGTGAAGGTAATGACAATTGATGAGGGTGGAGTTTCATTTGTGATCAATGGGAACAGGTTAAAAATCTACAACAAGCCAATAAGTTGAGATGATTTTATTTCCCAGCTATCTCAGCAAGCTGAGATGCAAGTTGTGGGTAAAGGAAGTAATACTCCTATCCCTCTTCCATCCCGAAATTTACTTTTCAATAAAAAATAAAGAATATCTATATCTATCTATCTATCTATCTATCTATCTATCTATCTATCTATCTATCTATCTATCTATCTATCTATCTATATATATATATATATATATATATATATATATATATATATA
>JASDQU010684756.1:7227-25034 GCA_032191745.1 Picea mariana | reverse complement strand
ATAGAGAGAGAGAGAGAGAGAGAGAGAGAGAGAGAGAGAGAGAGTTTGGTTGTTAAAACCAAATATTTTCGCACAATCTAAGCTTGAATTTTTGTTGGAAAACCAAGTAATTCTCTGACAAAAATTCTCAATAAAATACCTACACAATGATTATCATATTTATCTTTTACAGATCAAATATTGTAATAGTGCAGAAATTTGTAACAAATATCATAATTATGAAATCAGATCACTGGATTACAGAGGTTCTTTCAAAGTTTTATATGTTAGCAACATAATCTCCTTCAGTTGCAGAAAAGAATTTCAATAAAAAAATTGCAAAATATTTTTGTGTTTTTTATATTGCAAATGAACAACTAATAAAAAGTCTTCATGAAGGGGAATTTTTTCAAATCAGAAATAAAGAACTTGAACATGAAGACAAGAAAGAGGACTACGTCAAATGAAGATTGCATCAAGTACCTATGAAGATATTCAAGCTAAAAGACTACATCAACTGAAAACCTCTAAGCTGCAAGCATTCAAATCCAAGTTGTTGGTATAATCCAGGTTTGATATTTTAACTTGTTGATTTAGAAATTAGAAATGAAATAAAGTTACCTAAATGATTCTTTTTTATCATATATATATGTTTTTCCCTATACTACTCATACCACTACTTATCATTTTTACTATATTAAACCCTATCATTATTTCCCTACCCTATACCACTATCCATCATTTTATCTTATTCATACATTATTCAAATATATCATTACTCACTATTTCTTCTATCCTCTATCTTTACTCATTTCTCTACCATTATTACCCATACACCATTTGTATGATCAATATATAATCCTATCTCTATTCATATTTTACCCATTCGGACCCTACAAAATCTAGAAATATCCGGTGACAAAGAGTCAGCGTTCTCCCCTAATGAACTGCAATTAGAATTTTGGGAAAACGAATATCAATCATCCCTCCAACGTATACAAGGATGAAGCAAGCACCAAGCTTTAGGGTTTCACTGCTAAAATAGGAATCTGAGAACAGAGCTTGGAGAATAGAGCTTAGAATACAGTGAACGAGGTACATCAAAGCAAGGGTTTCAAAAACAATGGTCGTGAGCTTTGAACCTGTTGAGGTCGAACTAGTGAGAATCCATCCAAAATATAGTGTAATTATCATAAGAACAAGGTGGATGGATTTCTTTGAAAAAATCGAAGGGCATAATGTGGAAGTCACAAGGGAATTTGCTCAAACATTTGATGGTGAACAGGCTCAGGTGGGTAACCTAATGCTCCACATTTATGAAAACTTGTTATCTCGCATCATAGGACTTCCAAAAACATGTGAAAATGGCTTAAAAATAAAGAAATGGAGTTGAAAACATGTACACCATTCCTTTTAAGGAATAGGCAAAATAACCTGCACTGGGCTACAGGGGTTCCAAGATTATGGTTAAAGGACCCCTTGAAAGATATTGTCTTCCTTATCCAAAAATGCATTACATATGAAGGCCAACTTAGCCTCTTTTTCCTCTACCACATAAGACTTTTGCTGCTGCATTTGAATGATGAAAATTCCTTGACTATTCCTTATTACTTGTTAAACAACTTAACAAATATGTTTAGGGAAATCCAAACACAAACTAAAAACATAGGCAGGACTTTATATCATCATGGGTTGGTCAAAATGATAGTTAAACATGAACTAATGAATCGAGTGGGATGGTCATAATTCTTAGAAGCAAATAAATTTGAAAACGTAGAAGATGCTCTAGAAAATGTTGTAGAAAATATATTAGATGACACAGCTAAAGTCCAAGAGATTTATGAAATTCCAAGACAAAGAATTGAGAAGAATACATGAAGAAAAATAAGGGTAAAAAGAAATGAAGTTGAAAAGTCTTCATTTCAACCAAATATAACAAGGGATATGTCTAGGAGACTTGAAAGAAACAAGCAACAAGATTGAGGGTTTGTGAATATTGCAAAAAGACACAGAACTGGATATTGAAACAAAAATTCAGGATCGACCCCTGAAATTGATGAAAGCCAACAAGAATTTTATGACTATCTAGAAAGAAAAGAAATAGAAGCAAGAGAACCTTCTTCATAAATAAAATTACCTCTAATAGTTTTTGACAGGGAAATGGAAGTAGGAGGACCTTCTTCATTAAAGAAATTACCTCTAATAGTTATTGACAGAGAAATTTCTCCAATTCTGTATTAGATAGAAGAAACTATGCCTATAAATACCTCTTTTACAAAAACATAATGTTCTAGATTAGTGGAGAACCAGGTACCACTCTCCACCTTGATCTAAAGATCAAAATTGAAAAAGAGAAAGAAACGGGTTAGCGGATTTGAAGAGTGAAATTAAGGAAATTCAAGTTTTGGAAATGCACATCGAAATTGAAAATGAACTCCTAAAGAGGAACAATGTCAAAATGATAAATGAAAATGACTAATTGAAGGGGGATTTGAAGAAATTAAAGAATGAAAATGAAAAATCCATTCAAGAGAAAGCTCAAGCAATGGGACAAACTTCTAGAAGGTATAAACTAAAAATTGTGAAGTCCCAAACAAAGGAATTGGAGGTAAAATATTCAGTTAAAAAAAAGAAGGAAAGATAATAAAACTTCCACATCAAATGTGTTGAATTCTTGCAAACCCATCACCCGACTAACAATTCCAATAAAATCACTTTATTAATTATTAACACATCTAGGTTATCAACAAAAATCAGCGAAAGAATTAAAAAATAGAAACCATAACACATTGCATGTGATATATTTGGGTAAACAACCCCTGAAAAAACCCTCTCGGGAAAACCATATATGTGATGATTTTATTAAACAAAACCAGGGCTCCCATCCTGGGATAATGGCCCTTATAAGGAAATACAACTACAACACATAGCCTATCCCACATGGTTGCTATCTATTTTTTCTCTGTGCACCCTTTCCTCGGCCCCTGCCGCAGAACACCTAAGTGCTCACTCACTCTTTATGCACCATCACTGTCTTCTAGGGCCCTGACTTGAACCTCTGGCAAACACAACTTATATTGCTGCTAGATCACACTTATATCTCCCTGTCTCTAGCTCAGATGGTGAGAATCACTTGTGATGTTGAGAAATGAGGCTCTCTTGGTATTTTATAAACCCTATCCTTTCTCTCATTTAATCTTGGCCCTTAGAGCTTCTCCTCAAGATCTATATCTGACGGTGGAGACTTAATCAATCATTCAGATAACTTAACTCAATATCAATGGCTGTGACTTAATCTCACATTGACTTAAGTCATCTCCCACCATTCACTAAGTTGTCTAGACACCATGGGGCCCCTTCCACACTACTTGACACCCCTAATGTGGAAGTACATGCCCAATCTACAAACTATAACAAAATGTGGATGTATTACTCATATCCATTGGAGCTATCTGAAAGGGGAACAAAACAATTTTGTCAGAATTTTGAATTGCATGAGGTCGTGCAAAGGTTTCAACTTGGAGAAATGTTGGTACTCTATTTTGTCATCCAAAAAACATCTAAACCTATGTCTTTTTAGCCTATTTTCCCTCTTTTTAATATATTTCCCATCCATTTTGGCTAAATAAAGACATCCAAAGGCATATGAGGTAATTTATTAGTTTATTTTTAATTTTTAAGAATCAACAAGTTAAAATACTCAAAACTCAATTTTTATCAATGTTTTCAAAAATAAATTTGTTCTTGTAATCTTTCATTCATTTAGATGGTTCCAGATCAATCTGAAGAAAATGGGCACGTGAACCATAATCTATGTCTTCATACTATGGTGTGTGTCCCCTTGGATGCAAGAAAAAGAGTTAGGAACCCTCTGGTCAATGCTCCAGTCAATGCAAGTATCAACAGGAAATTCTACAGTAACATAAACATAGATTTGAGTTGATTCACAAGATCGAGGATAAAATCACTCAATCCAGGAGCGACTCATATATATTTAGAAGCTATATAGTTATGTCATTACTCTATGAGAGTAATTATAGCCTAGTTTTACATTTTTCCTTGTATAAATAAATCAAAGATGAAACTTTGAGGGAAAATTTGATCATAGATACAACCTCTAAATTGAATATTGCAATAGCTTTTATTATCAATACAAGTGCTCTGATTTTCTCCATTTAGTTGTTTTCTTACTGTGCATGTGTCAAGTCTATAGGCCCCCCTTATTCTGGTTCATGTTACATTTGTAAAGTTTTGTGCATACCTTTGATTTTCTTCAGCTTTCCATTTTGGTAAATCTTCTTATTCATTTGTTTATAGATCACATTTATATTCTCTAGATTTAAACTCAGATTTCATTCCAGTTCTTATTTACAATTTTTATCAGTGAATATGTGTTAAATGTTCTTACAATCTTCAACTGTCACAAACTAGCAAAGTACTGTTACATGAGCCAATACTCATTGAGTCAATAAAACCATGTAACTTGATTTTCTACCAATGAGACTGTGATAACTTTAGATTGGAGGAATTAGAATTCAGTTTAGAATCCTTTCATTTGAATGAGTGATTCATATTCTTTTCAATCCTTAAACTTGCACAGGTTAACAGAGTATTGTTACAAGATCCATTACTTGTTGAGGCACTGGAAACTTGTAACCTGATTTGCTACCAGTGAAATTGTGATAAACATAGAATTGAAAGAATCAATTCTTAATTGGAATCTTGGAATTTAAGTATAATTAACTTAGATTTTTCCTTTGATAACTAGTTAATAAATTTTATCAATAGTTTATTATCATTGTTAAGTTTGAATCTCATTCATAATTTAAGATTTGTAGAACAGTTTCAAAGCTAATTCCCTTACATACAATGATTGTACCTCGTAAGTTTACCAACCCTGGATTGACATAATAATGTCCCATTTATGAAAATAAGTTAATTTGACACTTGCCTCATCTTAATTTCTTAGAATTCTCGGAGTGATTTGACAGCTAGGGACATTGTTCCTCTAGCTAAATCCAAAGTTAAACATTCAATAGGTGCAATTGGAATTGATAGAATAATTTGGTGCAGGTGAGGCACTCATCTGGAAATTAGGAATCGTGAAATTGGAACCCTAATCTTAATTTTTCTTATAAATATATATTCAAAATTTAAATTTTATATTTAAAAAAAGAAATAAAATATAGATTAAAGCATATCAACTATTTAGATTTCATACTCATATTGCCAATTGGGGAATGAGACAAAACCACCAAGTTTGTTGAATATTTAATGACTGCAATTGTGGGCAAATAGCATTATCAAATATTCAGGCCATAACACTAAAATAATATGATCCAATAAAGAGAACGGCGAGAAGAAGTAAAATCAAATCCTCTAATTGCAATATGAGAGACCAAACTTACTAGTGGTGGAAAACTATGCGGTGTGAACACCTCTAATTCATACTACTAAACTATGATAATGCATGAGTGCAAATAGCTAAATACAAAGAGAAACCCATTAAATACAAAAAGATACATATTAGGTGAACTTTAACCTTTTAGATGAGAGCTATAGTTCTCTATAAGAGAGAGTACATTGAAGAAAACTCACTATACAAAACTACTAAAATACAATATTTGATATAAACATAATGATCACATTTAATCTAATGTTAACTCTAAAGTTCTCAACTAGGGCACTTGGGAATAAATCACTCAAATTTTGACCTAGTATTGTGTGCTCACTACTCTTGGAGATGATGACGGTAAAAATTGTTCAAAACATGCATCTAGGGGGTAAATTTTCCTCGGTTCTATGATCTAGATCCACTTATACCAGAAATAGAGCCCTTTTTAGCAAACAGATCCAACCCAAAGTACACACAAAAAACCCTAGAATTCGATATGGATCCATGATTCCAATATTCCATGAAGAATCATAAGAAGGCCTTAAAGAGAATTCAGTGATTGGTTAAATCCTATCAATTCTCATTCCCTTTCATAAAGACATGTTCTCCCTAGATGATCTAAGAAAGAAGTAATTTTTTTGCCTCTTCTCTTCTTGAATTTTGTCCAACCCTCATCCAAGAGGATGAGGTTCACATCTTGAGTTTCTTAGAAATTCTTGCATCTGCACAAAATACAAATCCTCCACAACAATGTTTGTTACACAACGATCAATAGTGTACAAAGGCGTGTTAAGTTTTTATTATTGTTATTAGGTTATTTCCAAATTTCACAAGCATTAAATGCATTTCCAAAACAACAATATAAAGAGGATCACTGAAAGAAACATGATCACAATGTACACAACATGTTATCCTGGGAAACCCTCATGGGGAAGAAAACCCAACAAAAATTCCTCAATAATAGATTTCCGGTACAATGCCAAGACTAAGACCAAAACACCAAAGACAGACCAAGACCAAGCATGTAGCTCTCTTCTCCTTCATTAGACTTATTCCTGTAACTGCAACTGTATTCAAGATATGTGCACTAGATGAGTGAATGAGTGTGTTTAAATGAGAAACCATCCTCACATATAAATACAAGTTGTGAGGTGGTGCTAGGGTTGTGTCTCTTCACTTGTTAGAGCCGACTTCTCCTAGAAGTGGCTAAAACCACTTTACAATTACTAGGAGTCGACTTTACAAATACCACCATACAAATACATGTTGACCAATCCACAAAAGGGGATTTTATTTATACAATAATGACTCAAATGTAAGTAGAATAATATTCGAAGTTACAATAATTCAACACTATGCCTTAATGAGAAGGGTGTTCTATTGACATGAATCAGTACAACATCATCAAGAGAAGGAGAGGGAAACATCATCATCAACATCTGGAACACTAACTGGCACATCTATAAATCATCGAAAGTTTTTCTCATCATCAACATCAGTAGAAACTGAGCATCATCATTATCTGCAACGCGGAGCTAGAGTAACATCATCATCATCAACAACATGAAATTGGAACATCACAATCAACATCTATATATGTGGCAATAGAATGAGGCAGGTGTATCAACAACATCTGTGATACTCTAACAAACCGTCCTTACCGGACCTTCGGGATCTGCACAGGAATCATAAGATTCCATAGGATATATAATCCTAACTGAGCTACCACTATTGACCACAACTGGCATATACATGCACAATTACTCTCATAGTTCGTCCTTATGGGACCTTTGGGATCTATCCAAGGATGATCAATCCCCTAGGATATAAAATCCTAACTGAGATATCCGTTGTTGGTCAGGATACCATAGTATCATTGACATCACTCCCCCTTTCGAGGGAATTCCTTTCGAACTACACCAAGCTTGTCTAAGAAGTACTCAAACTTCACACGAGACATAGGCTTAGTCAACACATCTGCAACATGCACATCTGTGCCAACATATTGGAGCTTTACAACTCCCTTCTACACCATGTCATGAATGTAGTGATACCAGATCTCTATGTGCTTCGTCTTATCATGTAACACTGGGTTCTATGTCATCTTTATGCAACTCTGGTCATCACATAGAATCATGGTAGCTTTCATGTCCAGATCGAAAAGACCTATCAACAAATTCCGAAGCCATATGGCTTCACAAATGGCAGCACATGTTGCAATGTACTCCTCTTTTTCCGTGTTGAGAGCAATATTGGACTACTTCTTGCTTTGACATGAAGTCATGGATGACTCCAAACTAAACAACATCTTGAAGTGCTCTTTCTTTCTGAAGCACTTCCAGTCCAATCTGAATCAGTATAACCATACAGTCTGAAGTCATGATCTCCAGTATAACAGAGACCATAATCCAATGTACCCTTAAGGTATCTCATCACATGATTTGCATCTACAAGGTGAACACATCTGGGCTCCACCAAATAATGACTCAAGGTGTTCACAACAAAGCATATATCCAGCCAGGTGTTCATCAGATACATCAACGAACCAATAATCTATCTGTATAGAGTAGCATCAACTAACTCTAACTAAGTATCAATCAGGCGTTTCAAATTCATCTCCATGGGTGTGGCCATGGATTTACATTCCAACATGTCAAACTTCTTCAGTATTTCAACTGCATACTTCCCTTGGTTAAGGAATATATTCTCTAGGCTCTGCCAAACTTCAAGACCTAAGAAATAATACATCGGGCCTAGGTCTTTCATCTCAAATTATGCATCGATCTTCCTTTTGAAATATGTGATGAGATTTTCTTCTCATGTCAAGAATAAGTCAACCACATATAGTAGCAATACAACTGGCTCATCATCCATAACCTTGAAGTAAAGATTAGAATCAGATTTAATCTTGGAAAAACCCAAGCTCATCAGGAAACTGTCAATTCTTCCATACCAAACTCTCAGAGCTTGCTTCAACCCGTACAGAGCTTTCCTCAACCTACAGACATGAGTTTTTCTATCTTCAACTTCAAACCCTTGTGTTTGTTCTATATACACTTCTTCTTCAATAACATCATTTAAGAAAGTTGTTTTCACATCCATCTGGTGCAACTTCCACTTCATTTTGGTTGCAAGCACTATGATGGTTCTGATAGAAGTGTATCTTAATACAAGAGCAAATGTTTCTTCATAGTCAATACCTTCCTTTTGATAAAATCCACTAGCCACAAATATTGCATTATATTTTTCAATACTTTCGTCTACTACATGTTTTATTTTGTATATCCACTTGGAAGATATTTGTTCTTTGGCTTGGGAACTACTTCCCACACATCATTCTTTATAATGGACCAGTATTCTTATGTCATGGAATTCATCCATTCTTTCTTCCGAATGGCTTCTTCAAAGCAAGTAGTTTCTTTATCTACGAAATCACACATCAAGGCCACATAGCTGGAGAATGGCTTAGGCTTCTTGCTTTGTATCATGGTTCCTTCTAGGGAACCATACTTCTATGTATATTGAATAAGTTCTCTCTCCCAATATGGATTTCTCTTGTGAGAGATCTTCATATGGGGAGGTTCTTAAGATTCTATCATATCATGATCTTCTAGAATCTCATCATCAGAGGTAATTGAAACTTCCTTCATGAAATCTTCAACTCTGAGAGCTACAGGTTCTTCTTCATACACTTCTTCTAACTAACGTTTCCTTGATCTCTTGACTCCTACATCTTCATCAAATGTTACATATATGTTGATCTCAATATGATGGTAACCGATTATGAAGGCCTTAGAGACCTCATAGTACCCAACAAATAATACCTTCTTTCCTGAAGGATCCAACTTAGTTCTCCTTTCTTTCGGAATGTGTATAAATACTGGACAACCAAATATTTTGAGATGGCTTACTTCTTTCTTCTTTCCGGTGAACATTTCTTCGAGGGTTTTAAATCCAAGTGCACTATGGGATAATTTGGCCTGGACATATACTGTTGTTCTTGTTTCTTAAGCCCATAAGTGCATTGGAATATCTTGATCATGAATCATAGTCTTTACTGCTTCCATAATCGTCCTATTCTTTCTTTCTGCTACACCATTTTGTTGAGGATTATAGGGAGTGGTGAGATCCCTCTTAATCCTAGCATCTTTGCAAAAGATTCCAAATTCATTTGAAGTGTACTCTCCTCCATTGTCTGACCTGAGTTTCTTGATTTTCCTTTCAGAGAGGTTTTCTACCAAGACTTTGAATTCCTTGAACTTTCCAAGTACTTCATCTTTTGACTTCAAGAAATAAACCCAAGTTTTATGAGAATAATCATCAATAAATGATACATAGTAAACATATCCTTTTAGATAGGTTGATGGCATTGGACCACATACATTTTAGTGGATAAGTTCCAAAATTCCTTATGCTTTATTGTCGCTCTTTGGAAAAGGATTATGTGTGTTCTTTCCTTGTGCACATCCTTTGCATACACCTTCATGATCAACCTTTAGGTCTGGTAAACTTGTAACTACCTTTCTCACATATGGTAAGGATTTGTAGTTGATGTGAGCTATCCTTCTATGTCAAAGTTCACAAGGACTTTTAGTAGAGTGAGTCAAGGCTATATCTGAGTGACCCTTTAACTTGTAGAAACCACCTTCTTCTATTCCAATAACAATTGCATCTTCTACAATTTTTCCTTTAGACCATGTAAGAACTTCACCATCTATAAATGAAACCCTGAAACCTTTATTATCTAGAGCAGAAATAGAATGTAAGTTCTTTTTCAAACCTGGTACATAGAGTACATCCTTCATTCTCATCAAAGTTCCTGAATCAAGTTTGTAGGTGGCTTCTCCAAATCCTTTGTTTGGGTATTGATAATCATCTCCAAATGAAACTTTCTGGGAGGATTTTTTATCTACAAGACTGGAGAGAGTGTCCTTCTAAAATTTCATATGCTTAGAGGCACCACTACCTATGATCTAAGTATCCTTTCCAGGTGTCACAGATCCTGAGAGAGCGGGAAAAAAAAAAAAAAACATATTCTTCAATCTCTTCTTTAGATAACTTATGGGGTGGCTCATCATCTTCAACTGCATGGGCATGATGTCTTTTGTTATTTCTCCTCTTTTATTCTTCCCTTTTGGCAGGACAATTCTTAGCAATGTGTCCCGTCTTATCACAATGATAACACTGGTAGGAGGAGAAATGTTTTTTCCTTCTTTGACCTTTATGATATTTCTGGAATCTCTTTGGAGAGTGAAACTCTTTATGAAAGTGAGTCTCCTTTTGAAAATGAGACTTTTCCTTTCCACCCTTAGCATGAGAAGCCAGGGCTTGATCTTCATCTCTTAATAGAATGACTTCTCAGTTAGCCACTCTTGCTTCTTCTTGAACACATTCTTCCCATAAATTGTCAAATTGGAGTTTCTCTTTAATTGCACAAATAGTTTGGATGAAGGCATCCCAAGGTATTGTGATACCATTAAGAGTTGTCATAATGAGTTCATATTCATCTAAGTTGTCTCCAATTGCCTCTAATTGTTCCTTGAATTGAGAAACCCTAGAGAAATAGTCTTGAATTGTTTCTCCTTTTTGCATTCTTGTATTCTTGAGTTGGGTTCTCAAGTTCATCTTCTGGTTGATGTTCCTTTATTCATACATTCTGGTTAGGGAATCAAACATATCTTTTGGAGTATTCTTAGAAGAAACTTGAGGGATTAAGTGGTATTTAATAGAATCTGCAATTATTCTTTTATCCCTAATCATATCCTTCTTGTACTTCTCTTTGGCTTCATCTTCTTCGGGCTTCGGTACATTTTCTTTTATGAATTTTGCAATGTCGTTATCTTCAAGAATGAGTCCAATTATGTACTTCTAGGCACAGAAATTTTCCACACCTTCTAACTTTTCAACAAGCTTGGTGCTTGCAGACATATTGACCTAGAGCTAAGAAAATGACCAGAAAATGAAAGTGCTCAGAAAATGAAATTGAACTTACCAGGAGATGCATTGGACTGAGGCGAGTTTGCTGGAGCAAATCATTTCTGAAAATTCCATGTTTTACCCCTTGAAACTATTGATGTTTGGACAACATCAGGAAGACATTCTCTTAGATTAATAATTAATAATATAATTATTGATAATTAAATACTATATGTAATAAGTAAATGATAATAATAAATAGTTATTGACTATCCAAGAGACACACCTTTTCATGGATGGTCAGCATATGTTCTCTATATATGGAACACTCATATTGTAATAATATATCGATCATATCTCATGTGAAGAAAAACAACATGGTATCAGAGTGGGACTGGGCTTGACTCCTTCACGGGAGGGCCTAGGAAAATGAGAGTAGAGTAAAATGTTGGGAGTGTTAAATTTATGGGGTTGTTACAATATCTATGTAAAACATATTTACTTTTTACTCCTACCTAAGTTATAGAAATAATTTCATAAATTATGGTGGGTAGTAATTTCTAGTAAAAATATCTAATTACTTAAATATGAAGAAAAACAACAGAAACTTGACCTGCGCAATTCTGGACTGGTATTTTTGGTATTTGTTCTGGTTTCCTGGTTTTATGGTTTTCGAGTACTTGTCAAAACTAGCATTTGACTTTCCGGAGAATCCAGCCACTGAAAAGGTTCGCTCAAGCTTCCAAAAGATGTGTTAGGGAAAGGCGCACTTCCCTAGGTGGTATTTGGTAAAAAATTCTTCTTTAGTGAAAATCCCTAAATTTCTTGTACGACAACATAAACATCTAGATACCTAGTAAAATATGCTCTAGTCATTCAAGCTATGATACTGTGTTAAGTGTTTATTTTTTTTATTAGGTTATTTCCAAATTTCATGAGCATTCAATGCATTTCCAAAACAACATTATAAAGAGGATCACTAAAAGAAACATGATCACAAGGTACATAACATTTTATCCTGGGAAACCCTCATGGGGAAGAAAAACTAGCAAAAATTCCTCAATAATAGATTGCTAGTACAATGCCAATACTAAGACCAAAATACCAAAGACAGACCAAGACCAAGCATGCACCTCTCTTCTCCTTCATTAGAATTCTTCCTGCAACTGCACATGTCTTCAAGATATGCGCACTAGATGAGTGAGTGAGTGTGTTCAAATGAGACACCATCCTCACATATAAATACAAGTTATGAGGTGGCGCTAGGGTTGTGTCTCTTCCCTTGGTAGAGTCGACTTCTCCTAGAAGTGGCTAAAACCACTTTACAATTATTAGGGGCCGACTTTACAAATACCACCATACAAATACATGTTGACCAATCCACAAAAGGGGATTTGATCTTATACAAGACCCGACTTGATCAATCCACAAAAGGGGATTTGATTTTGTTATCAAATATAGTTGTCAAGGGCAGCAGGTCATCCAAGTTCGTAGTTTGCACATGAAGTGTCTGAGCACAGCATGCAGAGCAACTCATTTCGGGCTTAAAATACAAACAGGCGAGCTCAACTTCCAATGGTTGGGATTCCAGGAGGATTTCAGATCAACGGTTCGCAGGTATTCAGAATCCAAAAGTTGCTCAAAGTTTAGCGTTGGGGCTAAAGATAGAGATCAAAGGTCAAGCAAAGCTTTAATTCGGGTTGTGGATCTCATTGGGAAGATCAATGATGGAAAATTATCACGAGAAGCGGGAAGCGTGAATCGAGAGTTCAAGATATTTTTTTACAAATGTTCATCCAAAGTCCGAAGTCCCGAAGCCTGAAGCTATCATGGACCATCTGATCGCAGAGGGTCGCGAGTCATTGATCTAGCAATGGTAAAGCTTGGAGAATCGGGAATCGGGAGAGGGAAGGTAAGCTGACTTCCGACCTCTCGAAACACAAGGTCTCAAAACATTATGAGTTTGGGCCCCAGGTCATAGCGGAGGTCATATGGGAGGGGTCCATAGGAAGGGAGCTAGCGCTCGCTAGGTTCCATTTCAGGAGTTCGAGAATCAACAGAGTCAGGAGTGGCTCACATAAGAGCTCCCAAAAACTGAAGTCACAAAATGCCATTTGGGTAAGTGCCAGGTCGTGACTCGAGGGCGCATGCATGAAGATTGCAGTGGAGAAGAATCTGGTGCTCGAAGTTTTGGAAGCATGAAGGAGGGTGAAAATTTAGCATGAGTTGTGCCAAAGGCCGCAGACCCCCGTGGTAGTTGCAGAATGAAACCACCACATTTTCAATGTACCAGGTTGACTCGAAGAACTACTAGTGTCCTGTGGAAGCTCCCTAATATTTCAAAGCCTCGTCTTGATCCCGATGAAAGTAGTTAATGAAAGCAGGGGTGGTGATTGAAACTTCGTCTCACCCCATAAATGGAAAGACAGAAGGACTGGTTGTGGCAATAGATTGACAACCCAAAGTTCCCATGTAGGTGGATTTTCCTACAAAGCCCATAACGTTTGAGGTCGCGTCTGACATAAGAAGGCCTGCACAAGCTGACAGAGTAGGCGCCGACTGAAAACTTTGAATGCAGGGGTTCGATCACATTCCTGGTGGTTGCAACATTTTTAGTATATATAGGCAGTTTTGATATTTTTTTATGGTCGATGGTTGAGCTATGCTCCCGTATTGTAAATCTTTGATGAATCTCTAGTTCTCTAAATCTGTAATGGGATTTGAGATTTCTTATTCAATCTAATTCAGCCTTCTTTTCCATCTCTTTTTCCTCTAATACTGAATGGCTCGGGCATGGATGATCTAGTCGAGTTGTTGTAACTGTATTGTGATGTATGTTTGATTTCAGTCTGGTTATAACTTCATTCAGTTTCCTAAAAAATTGAATCAAAGAGGATCTTGTTTTCTGAGTTTTTCCACCTTGGGTTGTTGGAAGACTGGATGTCCATAGTAGACCTTTACGTTCTCCTTATCATTCTTCCTCCTACTCACCTATACTACACCTTACTGACTGAAGTTGAAACAAGACCTCATCTACATGTGCATACCAGTCCAGTTTTCTGAGTTAAAGAGATATCATCTTGAGTCTATACCCATTCAACCCCCCTTAAATTGATTCATTGTGACATACAAACTGATGGGTATTGGTATTACCTCCCCTGCAAATAGGAGGTGACTTCTAGTGCTAACATTTCTGGCGCCATTGTCGGGGAACGAATTGAAGACTTTTCCCTTGGATAGAATGATAACGAGCTTCTGATTCTGAAGGTGCATCAGACATCAGAACCATTGAAGATTGTAATTTGCACCTGGAGACTCCAAAATCGAAGATTCCACTAGGGAGGATCTTGTTGATAGAAAGATGACCATACTGAAGGGGAAGACTAGGTATCAGTTTATGAGCTTTATTCATGAAATCTTGTTCTTGTTTATCAGCTCATTTCTCTCTTTCCCTTCACATATAAAGAGGATTATCCTGTTCTTTGTCTATTCAGATGATAATAGGCCTTCCTTTATTTATCCATCCTTGGAAGAAGAAAACATGCCCTCTTCTTGTGTTGTATATACCGATATCGTGTCTTCACCTCTGCCTATTCATAAAAGTGAGATTTGTATTACATATCCTCTTGAAATTGATCACCCTTGTAGCCCTGAGGAGGTTGAAAAATAATTCACAGCATTCTCAAATCTCATTACCCTCTGTTATTCCTGTTGAGCCTTGCCATCAACTTGTTAATCCTTATGACCATCCCACTGCTTTTCAAATTAAAATCAGAAATAAGTTGTTTAAACCTCTGAGGCTGCCATATCACCTTAACCCTTATCCTCTTGATTCCTTGAGTATCTTCCTCAGTTTTCTGGAGAATACCATGTTACAGCCGAAAAGCACTTGGAGGCCTTTGAGAACTTTGTTGATTAGTTCGAGATTGTTCATGAGGATGTTACCATGAGGTTGTTATCACATTCTTTGTCTGGAGATGTTGTTGTGTGGTTTAGATGTTTGGAAGTCCATTCTATTGGCTCTTGGACTGAGCTATGCCATTCATTTTTAAAGTGTTGGGGTGAGAACAAGTCCCTTGATCAATACTAGTTGGATTTTAATGCCTTGAAGAGAGGGGAAGATGAAGCCTTGGTTTTCTTCAGTAGGAGGTTTTATAGTGTTTATCATAGTATACCTATGGAGATAAGACCCACAGAGACCGTTTCCATGGTGTACTATGTCATGGCTCAACATCCAGAGTTGGTCCTTCTCCCGAGAGAGAGGAAATCTTCATCGTTAAGACACCTGTTTGAAGATGTTGAAGAAGTCGAAGAGAACATCAGGGCTAGAAAGGGGGTTCATATGCAATAATATATTGAAAAATTGCATATGCCTAAGGAAGAAGAATGTCAACATGTTTCAGATTCTGAGTAAGAAGATAATGATTATGAATCAGAGATGGAACAACAACAAGGAAAAGAGACTGCAATTGCTGATGATCGAAAGTTATTTTCAAAGGAGCGGGGATGTTTTTTATTTGCAAGCAAAGAGGCATTTACATAGGAGCAACCTGGCCTTCTAAAGTAGCTAGGATTCTGTCACATGATTTATGATCCTATAGATATATACATGGAATCGTATGTTTCATATTTTGAGGATTTCCAAGAGTATACCATAGAGACTTTTCCTTTATACATTGAGGAAAAACATTGTGTGGAAATCCACCATTTTGTGCCTACAGAAGACAAAGAGCAGAGCTTTCCCATGGTTCCTGTTTATGATGATTATGATTCTGATCCTTGGGAGAGTCATGAAGAAGAAGAGGGAGAACCAAATGTGCAGTTAATATCCTACCCAGAGCCTGCAAATGAGCAACCATCACCTGGGATCAGTCAACCTGCATCAACCGTTCTCTCACCTGTGCTTGCCAAAGACATTCAACCATGTGTGAGCAGTTGTAAGACAAAGCATGTTTTATGTCACTAGCCCCGTGGATTTTTTAATTTTCTCTATGAACCTATAAGGGAGTACATGGAGTTGCATTTCCTTCATGTCATGGAGCCACTCAACTTTATCCTGACTTTAGCACTAGAAGGAGAGATGAAAAGCGTAATCATTTTGTTGTCATAGTTGCATTGTTTTTATTTGATCGGTGACAGAGTAAACAAGTTTGCAGCTGGGGAGTTGATTGAATGGCTATGGTGGAAGTTTTCTTTCACCTAGCACTTTGTAAAAATCAATTAGTCTAGGAATGTACATAAATAAGCTCCTCTTGGAGCCCATGTATTTTGATTTCATTTTTAGGATAGTGTTATTATCGTCCTTTAATCCTCAGCATGCTGTTTTTTGAGCATGACTCCATAGCCCAATGCCGAAGGCGACTGAAACTACTTGTTCTTGGTAGCTCGCAGGGAGCATGCCATCCCCTGTGGAGCCAAATGTTATCACATATGTTAAGCCCTAATATTGGCTCATTACCCCTTAATTGGGGCATATTATATTAGTAATGCTATTTTATTTATGTCGGCTTTAGGCCATTAGTTGTAATTATACCTCCTAGTCTCCTATATATACCAAGGAGACATTTTCATTTTGAATCATCTTGTACTTGAACATTTAAGTGGGGTAAAAGGAGGTTGACCCCTCAAAGAGGCTTATTATCTAAAATTATCTCTTTTTCAAGGCGTTGAGTACTTTTTCTGAGGATTTTCTATGCTATATTGATATTTAGTTCTTAACATATGGTATTAGAGCTCAAGGTCTTGGGGTTTCGCTGCTACATCTGAGACACCTTGACATTTTCGCTATAACTTTTTTCTACAATGTTTTAGAAGGAACAACTTGGATAATATTTATTAGATGGATCAAGGTATGTTGGGTTCCAAATTCAGCTCCCGAGGCCTTATAATTTAAGAGATATATCCTGTACAAGATAGGGTTATGGAATCATCTTGAACGGAGTCATTGTGGCATTTTCGCTATAAAAAATTTTCTGTAATGTTTCAGACCTTGAACTATGGATGACATTTACAAAAATTAGTAAGGTATATGTGGTAATAATTTCAACTTCTGGGTCATCTTAAATTTTTAGATACACCCTGTGTAAGATAGGGTATCTAACTAGTCCTATTGACTAGTCTCAAGAAGGTGTTCCAGGTAAAACAATCATAAATTATTCCTAGAGTATCCAAATTGTGTGGGACTGGTTTCATTGGATCGTGGATAGTCTGTAGTATTTCTGGTGTGAGTTTCAAAATTTAATATCAATTATTTTGTGCGGGGCATTCTATACAAGTGAGATCTCCTGGAAAGGAAAAAAATCGGCAAGTTGTGGGGAAGTTACCGTAAATTCCACTTGGCATATCCAATTTTGACCAGACCTATGGCATTGCAGATAAGAAATATCAGAGAACTACATAAAAGAAAGTTTCATACCCAGAAGGGCTGAAACTTGGGAGATACAATAGAAGAAATATTGTCTAGCAGAACCACCTCAAAATCAAGGTTCAAAAGTGATACTTGGCCAACATGCCACCA
>JASDQU010684755.1:114703-132344 GCA_032191745.1 Picea mariana | reverse complement strand
TGGCAAATTGGTGTGAGGTGGTTTCTCACATGAAAACCAATTTCCATAATTAATAAATGAATAATATGTGAGACAAATTTTCTCTCACAAATATTAATCATTTTAATTACAAGTGAATAATAATAATGTATGAGTTATTAAAGCTCATAAAATGCATAATTAAATGCATGAGCACATCATAAAGCATTAATCAAACTAATATGAAAAATGCATGAAGTATTTTTCCCACAAATGCATAATTAAATGTGTGAGAAATAAAACTCAAGAAAGCGTCATTTTAATCCACTTAAACACTTTTTTTGCCACCTTAAAATCAACATGGCGCAAATTACGAAGTTCTTTCACGTGCGGAAATCCATTCGGATCACACCTCCCCACAAAAGAAACTTTTGGTCTCCAAAAGTATCAGCTTCAATCCATCATCAAGTGCATGCAAATGTCTCTGAAAGGCACATTCCCTTAAGACTCCTTCACCTATGTTCTTCGGAATCGGAATGAAAACACTGACATCTACAACTGCTGCAACGCAAATGCCTGAAAAAGGCACATCCCCTCAAGACTCCTTCACCTATGTTCTTCGGAATCGGAATGCAAACGCCTACATCTGCTTAAAATTGCAACTTGTAATTGATGATAACCTGGATCTGTGACTGATCATACATGTTTATATTTTGTTTTGAGACACTTGCCAAGAGTTTATAACCACACTCATTGGTCAAGTTTACATGAAAATGCCAGAAATAGGCCTAGGCAAAAACGCCTCAATCAACTTTTTACAAAGAAGCCAACAAGGCTTAATGCGCAAAAATATGCCTCTCACTCTTCCTCACGTAAGAGTGGCTAAACAAGCCTTTTTCAATGCTTCATAATCAAGTAATTATGGCCTTTACATGGCATTTGCAACAATTTACATGCCAATTTTGAAATGCCAAATGGAAATTACATGATAATTCAATGTGCCAATAATGTGCATAAGATGGGAAAACCATACCCTCTCTATGCTCGGCTTTCATGGTTTTTCTGTGCTCAATTTCCAAGATATTTTATCAGCAATTTCTCCAGAAACAATAACTTCAAATCTGAGCTATACAGAGAAGGTAGAGGCCACGTTTGTTGATCAGTTAGTTTGCCAATTGGAGATTGTGAATTGCTTTCTGTTCTATTTGTGAACAATTCTAAAGCACCTGGAGCTTCCACGTTGCTTTCAGCTGTCTCTTGGTTCCCTAATGCAGTCGCAACCATCAATGTTGGACCAACAATGCATAATGCCACTAAATGTCTACCTTCTAACTGCATTGCATGTCTCAAAGATACAGAAAAGAGCCCAACAGTTGCTTCCCGGGCCACTCATAGGAAATCTTGTGTTCAGTGATGACGTATTGGCAAAACGCGTGGGCAAAACGTGTTCACCACAGCTTGGTTCAACGATTTTCCTCTATGACATCCAAATCGCTCTTTTCATGCAGAAAATCAGGCCGTGGATCAAACTATCCTCGTCGTCCTTCTACGTGACCTTCTTCTTAATGTTTTATCTGATCCGACATCTCAGTCGTCAAGCAATCACAATTCAACTACCGTTGCTTAGACCTTGTGATATTCTTGTTATAGAAATTCATAATATCAATTGGTCGTACATAGTGGATCAATATGGATCAATATTGAGCGGCAGAAATTTTACTCTATTTCCGTTGAGATGTGTGCTGTGAGATTAATGTAGACAAGGATTGCAAGTTAGATCTGACTATGGTATCAATGAAGGTGCGGGTATCTTCTCTAGAATTACCCTCTGGAATATATGAAACATAAGATTCCACAACAATAGTCCAAGCCCTTTCGTCCCTGACAAACTCACTCACTGTGTTGACAGATCGATAATTCCGAAGGCGGTGCTCTCCTCTCAACACTCTGAAACTAAGAATGTGCTTCTCCTTGTCCAGAATCTCGAGGCACTCGACACTGTTCTTGGCTGGAATCCCCGATATGACTTTCACCTCCCTCACGCATCTGATCTTAACATCCCCGTTGATGGAGCAGCTCCTGATGAAGGGCTTATAAGTTTCAGGTTGATCGAACCTCCGAATAACTGACCACACTTTGCTCGTCGGTGCGTCGATTCTCTRAATTGCTATGGACGAGCATTGCCCCTATAAAACTCAAAATTTTGCAACATAGCAGAAATAAAACTTGCAGAAACATTATGAACTKCTTACTGAACCAGCACCAAGCACTTTCATCTCGTAATCGTGATTTTCCAATGGTGGATGGAGCCTCCTTCTTCACAGGCTCTTTTACATTCTRCTTGATTGACTTGTGGTGAATTTCATGGTGCAATTTCTAGCACTTCTTCTCCCAATGGCCACTGATTTTGCAGAAATTCCTTCATTTTCCATTCAGCTGTATATTCCTTGCAGGAGGATATGAAAGTTTCTTCTTCTACTTGGTCTCACTTCTCATGGACACATCCGTCTTCTTAACCCACATTTTTTTTGTTTGATGCTTAACTACATCATGGTTAGAAAATATATAGGAAGCAATCATTTCTCTTATATGAAAAAGAAAAACTTGAATGACTGTTATACCTTCCTGACTTGTCCTTGAACTGATGAGGACTAACTGTCTTGATTCCCTTCTTGGAATCTAGTGGTGAAGATATGGCTTTCGTTTCAGCAACTTTCAAGCATTCTCCTTTCTCTTCATGTCCATAACCCAAGCCTGCAAATGGTTGTCTTGGTACAACCTCCAATGGTTGGGTGACTCCTTGACCATTAATGCCAAGTCCACCTCCTCTATACCCCATCTTCRTGAGGATCTTCATGCCAACATTAGTTTCATATGGAGAGAAAACAGAACATGAAGAAACATCGTATACCTCGGTTTGAGATGCAGCATCCATCTTCTCAACCTTCTGTAACTTAGCCAATAACTCGTCTTTGTCTCGTAGCATTTCTTCAAGCTTCTGCTTCTCCTCTTCAGCTACTTGCAAAAGTCTTCTCAATTCTGCATTGTCAGCTTGAATGCTGTCATTGATCTCTTGCAACTCTTGCATTCTTTCAATGTGCTTCGCTCCTCTGCCCATCCTGCAAAGTAGTCACCTGCTCTGATACCACTTGATCCGTAAACGGGTTGAGTACTACTCTCCCAAATGTTTACAATGTGAGGATATTTAAATTGACTATGGCTTATACAGGTTTTATTGAGCATATTAGTTCATTTATCATAATGCATTAAAACACATAAACATAAGTAAATGAACATAGAATAGAGAAAACCACATGAAGGCAAATAAGAAAGAGACAACCGATGTTGATAACGGAGTTCACCTCTCCACCTCTGGGGCTACGTCTCTGGACCTGCTCCAACTGGAATGCAGATCTTCTATATTCCTTCTTCAAAGTGAGCTCTCAAAACTCTCTTACATTCAAGGACTATGGCTCTTCATTATCTCAGCACTATGGATTTCAATAGCTAAGCACTCTCTCCTCCTCTCTCTCAACATGGCTCACATAAGGAATATATATAGTTTTTCCTTACTCACTCTCCAACTAAGAGCATTAATTACAAGATCCACAATTGTAGGATCTAATTACAAAGAAGGAAAAACAAGATCCTTAAAAGTAGGATCTTCAACCATCTTAGGCTCAAAAATGGAAAAGTCTCAAAACTACCCAAAGACTTTCCAACCATGCCCTTGATTCTCTCAACCTACAATTGAGAAAAAAATGGCAAATTGGTGTGAGGTGGCTTCTCACATGAAAACCAATTTCCATAATTAATAAATGAATAATATGTGAGACAAATTTTTTCTCACAAATATTAATCATTTTAATTACAAGTGAATAATAATAATGTATGAGTTATTAAATCTCATAAAATGCATAATTAAATGCATGAGCACTTCATAAAGCATTAATCAAACGAATATGAAAAATGCATGAAGTATTTTTCCCACAAATGCATAATTAAATGAGTGAGAAATAAAACTCAAGAAAGCGTCATTTTAATCCACTTAAACACTTTTTTCGCCACCTTAAAATCAACATGGCACAAATTACAAAGTTCTTTCACGTGCGTAGATCCATTCGGATCAACAGTCTTGTAGTACAGGCTGGGATCGACAACACTTTTGTTGAAGCCCAAAAATCATCAGGTGTCCATCAATCCTTGCATACCAAGCTCGAGGTGGTTTCTTGAGTCCATAGAAGTCCATCTTCAACTTGCATACATGAGACTCCTTCTCATGTATCACGCAACCATATGGCTTCTCGATGTATACTTCTTCCTCAATCTCTCCATTGAGAAAGGTTGTCTTTACATCTATTTGATGTACTCTCTAACCTATGGATGTTACAGGGGAAATAATCATCTGGATAGAAGTGCATCGAGTAACAGGAGCAAATGTCTCCTCATAATCTATTCCCTCCACCTGAGAGAATCCTCTAGCAACAAATATCATTTTGTGCCTCTCGATTCTCCCATAAACTATTTGTTCGATCTTGTAGATCCATTTGGAAGTCACTACAAAATTCCCCGCAGGTCTCGGAACAATATCCCACACGTAATTCTTCATGATGTATTGATACTCCTCCATCATGACATCTCTCCATACTGGATGACTATCTGCCTCCTCATAACAGGAAGGTTTAGAATCAATGATGTGGCTCATAGCTGTGACATAACACAAATATCTATGAGGTATCTTTCTCTTTCGGTGTTGAAATATTGTAAATGCAAAGAGTATTCTATTTATTATTGATGTATTATTCATTAGATCAATCCCGTTTTGTGTATTGATCATGTCGGGCATTGTAAATGACCAAATCCCCTTTTGCAAATTGGTCAAACCCTAATTTTAATATGCAAATTGAGAAGTTGTCCCCCAAGCAATTTAAAGTGGTTCTAACCACCCATAAAGAGAAGTCGGCCCTGCCTATGAAGAGACACCTCCTTTCATCACTTTCCATTTTGTATAACTAAAGGAAGCCAACGCCTCATTTGTACACTCACTCATTCGATCATCCAGAGTGCAAGTTTGGTAGCTACAGTTGGAGAAGAAGGAAGAGAGAGAGGCACATTACTTGGGAGAGGATATTCTATAGTGTTTGGTTTATTGTCTTGGCATTATATTGGCTATATATATTAAAGAAGTTTTTGTTGGGTTTTCTCACCCATGAGGGTTTCTGAGGATAAATGATGTGTCTCTTTTGATTGTGTTTCTCTCAGTGATCCTATATATGCTATGGTTATCTAGTAAATTTAAAATCAACCTAATAATAACTTAAACTCTAGCATGGTATCAAATCTAATCTGAAGAGAGCATCTTTCACAGGAAAAATAAAAACGTCATTGTTGTCGTACAAGAAAATTAGGACTTTTTATTAAAGAGGAATTTCAGCCCAAAATTCATCTAGAAAAGTGCACCCTAGCCAAAGGAACTCTTTTGCACTTTAGCGCACATTTTCAGTGGATAGAACTCCCAAAAATTGAAACCCTAGTTTTCACCAGTACTAGAAGTACCAAGAAACCAGAAGTACCAGAAAAACAGAAGTACGAGAAAACTAGAAGTAACAGAAAACCAAAAGCACTAATCCAGAAATCCGATGGTCAATTTTGAAGGGGAAGAATTTGGATTTTCTGAAATATAACCACACCAGGCTACTCGCCACAACCAAGCGCACCTCCTGGTAAGTTTAAAATTAAATTCTCATCATTTTCATTTTTGGTCATTTTCCTAGCTCTAGGTAAAAGATGTCTGGAAGCACTAAGCTTGTTGAAAAGATAGAAGGTGTGGAAAACTTATGTTCCTGGAAGTATAGGATTGGAATCATTCTTGAAGAGAATGACCTAGCAATATTCATTAAAGAGAATGTACCAGAACCCGTGGATGTTGCAGCTAAAGAAGAACACCAAAAGGACATAGTTAGGGCCAAAAGAATCATTTCAAATTCTATCAAAGATCAATTGATTCCTCAATTGTCTTCAAAGAAGACTCCAAAAGAAATGGTTGATTCCATAACTAGATTATATGAAGGAAATAATATAAATTAGAAGATGAATCTAAGGACTCAACTCAACAATACAAGGATGCAGAAAGGAGAAACAATCTAGGAATATTTCTCCAGAATATCACAATTCAAAGAACAACTAGAAACAATTGAAGATACTATAGATGAAGACGAACTTATAAAGACAGCCCTTAATGGTCTCCCAAGACCTTGGGATGCATTCAAACTATTTGTGCTAGAAAACACAAACTACAATTTGACAGTCTTTGGGAAGAATGTGTTCAAGAAGAATCAAGAGTAGCTAACCGAGAAGCTTTGCTATCAAGAGATGGAGATCAAGCCCTAGCTACTCACACTAAGGGAGGAAGAAAGAAGTATTACTTCCAGAAAGAAACTCATAAGGAGTCTCATCCCCAAAACAAATTCATACATAAAGAATCTCAACCAAGGAGATTCCAGAAGTTTCAGAAAGGACAAAGAAGAGAAAAATATTTTTCATCCTACCAATGTTACCATTGTCACAAGATGGGACATATTGCGAAACATCGTCCAACTAGACAAGAAGAATACAAGAAGAAAAACAAGAGGCACCGTGCCCATGAAATTGAATATTAATAACCACCCACAAAGATGATAAAAGAACAGATTGAATACTATGTCTTAATCTCTGCAATCTCAGGATCAGTATCACCTCGTGAGGACACTTGGCTCATTGATAGTGGTGCTTCCAAGCACATGATAGATCAAAGAGGCATTCTCTCTTTCCTTTCAGAAAATAAGTTTTCTTAGAAAGTTACACTTGGAGATGATTATCAATACCCTATCAAGGGAGTAGGAGAATCAAATTACAAGCTTAATTCAGGGACCCCAATGAAGATAAAGGATGTACTCTATGTACCAGGTTTGACAAAGAACTTACTCTCCATCTCAACTTTAGAAAATAAAGTCTTCAGAGTTGCCTTCATATATGGAGAAGTCCTTATGTGGGCCAAAGGAAAAACCATGGAAGAAGCAATTGTTATTGGAAGAGAAGAAGGTGGCTTGTATAAGCTAAACGGTCACTCAGAAGTAGCCATGACCCACTCCATTGAGAATCCATGTGAACTTTGGCATAGAATATTAGCCCACATCAACTACAAGGCATTACCTTATGTAATAAAGGTATTCATAGTTCTACTAGAACTCAAGGTTGACCATGAAGGTGTGTGCAATGGATGTGCACAAGGAAATAACATCAGTAAACCTTTTCCAAAGAGAGATAGTAAAGCAGAAGGAGTCCTAGAGCTCATTCACTCAGATGTGTGTGGCCCAATGCCATCATTGTAATATCCCCAAGGATGAGCCTAGTTATATTATGTATTGTAAACATGTTTTGTAGGATGGTGAGCTAAGTTATAATAAGCTAGGAGGCTTATTTGGTCATTAGGCCAGAGAGACTAGGTGTTAAAGACCAGGAGACTGATTTTATATATGTAATTATGCAGATCATTAATAAAATATAAACATCGTTGTGTGCAGATCGACCATGAAGAAAGAGTGATGGGGGAATAAACTTCCACAAGGTTGGGTAAGGGAGGAGGCTAAGTATGTGGGCCTAGGGGCTAAGATAGGGGGCTTACCTATAAAGGGAATAATAATTTTTTATTATTTTCTGAAGGATAAGGTGAACATGTTGAGTGTTGTCCTAAGTTCTTGTAAAGGGAACGTGTGCTAAGTGGAACTCATGCGGATCAAGGAAGACAAGTGTTGACTTGGGTGCATGCAGTTAAAACTGATGAGTCAGTCATGTTGGGGGGGCTCCTCATTCTTCATCCTCCACCTGAGTTCGCTGGGATCGGGGGCATATGAACTATTTTTCCTTTGCGTCTGCATTTTCTTACTCGCGCATAGGGAAGGAAACCCTCACGGGAAGGTTGTTCATTCGGCCATTTCCCATCCTTCATGAATTTCGTTTAGCTCTATGATTGACTTCTGCGTTGATTCCTTGTCACGCACCTTGAAACCAGTGGCAAACTCATGGACTGAGCCATGTCTCCTATGAAGTATGAGCACCCTGTAAATGTCTGAACCGTGTTGTGTCTTAATGTGATCTGTTGTCATTTTTTGGATGTCCATACCCAAATTCCTGTTGCTGTTGTCACCATGAGTTAACCGAATTTCTATTGATGTTTCTCTTATCCTCACCTTATGGGAATTGAGTTGAAATTGGTTGAAGAAGTGGATTTCTAGGCCCATGGTAGAAGAGGCAGGTTGTCAAGCCTGTGAGAAGCTCTCTCCAGGTGAGATATTTTGTTGGTAAGTGGTTTTCTCTCAGAGAGAGTCCATCACCAGCTACAAAGCTCTGATAATTCTTTATCCGGCCTATTTCCGAGACCCTGAGAGGGAGGTGAAGTAGCCGATGGATTGTGTGACAATGAAGTTGCATACTCCCGGGTGGAACTTGCATGTGGGGAATGAGAGTCTGTGAGTAGTGGGCATAAGAAGGATCCTGGAGAGAATCCTTCCAGTTTCACTATGCAGTTTCCTGTAACCTCAGCCTAGTCTAGGAATCCATTGCTCTGGGTGGAGCTTAGTCCCAGCTCAAGGGTGACCCACTACTGAGCGTGATGAGCAATGTGGTATATGGCTGGGAGGTTCGTGAAAGGTCTGCACATAGTTGGTGGTCTTCTAAAAGAATATAAGTACCACTTTTATGTTCATTTACATGCTGTGTAATGGTACATATGTTGTGATTGATGAGTATTTCCTATGTATGTTGTATATGTTGCATGTGTAGGATTACTATTATTTCCACATTATTATGTTATATATATGTAGAATAGACATTCTATGTTCATATGGATGTGTATGTTTTTGTGCAAGTACCTCTATGTGGCATAGCCAGTAGTTAAGGATGGAGATGTCACAGATCAGAGTAGTGAAGCAGAGCTATAGGGGTAGCATTACCCAACCTGTTAGTGGTTGGGGATGTTACAAATTGGTATCATAGCCAAGGTTTTCAACACTGATCCTGGATGGGCCATGTTAATGGAAAATGAAGAATTTTTTTTGAAATAATTGTTATCGAAGTAGACAAATTTCGAGTTCAAATCCAAGGTTTTAACGTTGAACCTGGATGGGATGGATAACTGGTCATTGGACTCAAAGTTTCCGAAGGAAATTATGTCTAGAAGAATTGATTTTGAACCTCAGAACCTTCCTAAGTGCCAGGAAGTTACCTTGGCCGTATTATGAAGCCTAGGAGGAGTAGCAGTGTCGTAAAACCATGACAGAAGTGGTATTGGGCCGCAAAGTAATGTGGACCTTAGGATATGTTTGGGAGAAGGAGAATCCTTCACGACCGTCAGATCTCGTAATGTTGTGAGGAAGTTAGCAGTGGATTCCTTTGGAAATCCACAAAGCAACATAATCTATTATATGCCATAGGATCTGTTCTGAAGGAAGGGAAATCCCTTATGACCGTAAGATCCGGGGAAGGTGCAGAGGAGTTAAGCCAAAATCCCTTAGGACTTCGCGACTTCAGTGAAGTCTGATGCCAGGAACAAGAGAAGGGTTGAAGCTCGAAGCTCTGAAGTGTATCTACATGGTAGATCTGGAGGGGAGAGCTCGACCATTGGATCAAGCCAATGTTAAAAGGTCAAACCTATTAGTGAAGGGAAAAATCTCCCAAAGAGCCAAAGTAGTGAGTCATGATGACATCACTTGGATGGAAGTGGACACATGGGATGTGTGCCATGTGTTAGTGGGTTTTGAATCAATGGAAGGTTGAAATTCCATATGGAACGTGACGTGTGACACCCATCTGATTGGGCCACGAGTCAGTCGCTAGTATTCCGCCACATGGCACTCTGTATGAGCATGGTTAGTGGGACCTGAGGTTACATAATGAAGTTAAAGGTAAAAGGACCCAAACTGGGGTTGATCACGATACATCAAGAACAACGACCAGGAGGCATTGCGGGGACCCAAGTTGCACAGAATTTGATTATCCAAGGTGGTCCTGAAATCCAAACCGTGATTTCATCGAGGGGTTACATGTTAGCATCAAAAGAATTGCGGTATGAAAGGTAGGTTACTCCAAACCATCGTTGCATTCCCCTGCAATTGGAAGAATGCTCAAAGATGTGACGTAATGATGTCACCAAAGGTGATTGGGAATTTTTGGATATTAACAGTTTGGGATGCATGGATGTGAAATCCTCCGAAGTTCTGAAGCTTCACAGTCCTGGAACTTAGACGCCTGAGGTTCCATAGTAAGTTTCAGTCGTCGGATGATGAGTAGATGTGGACGGTTGATCTGCCCTACGTTGCAAGTTCGGTAATATGGAAATATGAGAGATTATTGTTCATGGTCTGAATGCATAAACTGGTGAAGTATTGAATAAGTTTCAATTTTTCTCTTCTTTGAGTTTTTGAGTGAAAAAAGTGCACATTGTCCATAAGGAGTGCGTTGAAAAAGGTAATTTAACCTCAAAGAATCTCAGGAGAGATACCGTTGAACCTTGATCAGCAGAAGTGCAAGGAGTGAATAGGAAGAACTCTATGTTGAGTTCAGAGAGAGATAGAGTCACTGAGAAATTTGTAGGGCTCTGCCAGGCGGGCATTGAGTGAGTGCAAGTGTGCACATAGAGAAATCTTTTTCAAGTTCAAGGAGAAGAGTATCAGAGGAAGATACTCACAGAGCTGTTGAACACTCTATAGAAAATGATCAACAATGTGTTCTTTGAGGAGAAGGTTGTCAGGAGGGCACAAAGTTTTCCTTTGAAAGGAAATAGAAGGGCCAAGACCCTTAGGAGACTCAATAAATCAAAAATATCAAAAGAGATAGCACAAGGAGTGTGTGGGAGATGGAATCATTCTAAGTCCTAAATATCATAATAGATAACGCTTACGAGAGCGAAGACAAGATAAAAGAGGTGGAATCGTAGGAGAAAGGTCAAAGGTCAAAGCCTTTGAACACTGACAAAATATTCCAAGGTAGAATAAGTCAAAATCTCAGGAGGAGGAGTGACAATAGCCATCATATCGGTTGTGGGGAGGAGCCTGGACCATTAGATCAGCATCCAGCAGAACAAAGGAAGCGCAAAGGAGAGGAAAAGATCCCATTTGTTGGATCTAAGCGCAAAGGACTAGCAATCGTTAGATATGGAGGTAAGTGCACGAGAATTAACCCTTGTGTGCATACGAGAAGTGGACTTTTCAAAGTCCCGAAGTCCCAAAGTTATTTGGGACTGTCCATCATCAAGGAGGACAGGTGGCGTAAGATCCACAATTTTGAAAGTTTATGGACAAGGAGGAGGAGAAACAACTGAAGTAAATCTTGGTCGTTTATCTGAAAGTGGATGTGTGGCACCAGATCTAGAACTCCAGGTACGAAGCACTCCTGAGGAAAGAAAAGGGTGAAAGCGTCAAAGTCCCGAAGGATATCTCAATCCTTTATCGAGGAGGAGGTTGAAGGACCGTTGATCTAGTCTTAGTCGAAAAGAACCAAAGTTCTGAAAAGAATCAGGGCTGTTGATTTGGAGAGGACGCGTGGAAGAAGATTTGTCACTCTAGGGAAATTCACTCTGGAGATTTGTGTGTGTGGAGACATCAGAACTCCCAAATTTTGGAGATTCGTAGTTCATCAAAACTGTTAGATTGTTGAGGACAAGTGTCATTAGATCTTCCACTTCGGAAGATTGTCATACGGATAAAAGAATATAGTTGATATTTGAAACTCTCGAGGGCCAGAGAGCCAGAATCAACCGTAGTCATTGATTTGGAAGGGAGCTACGTGTTGACAGATCGTGTAGATCTAGGATCACGTGTGGAAGGAGGAAATAAGGTATAAAATGGGATATACATAGCAGTTGTTGATCGCGGATCATTGCCAAGGGATTGGAGATCAACGGACGAGCTCGATTGCGGGGCCAGAACTTGATCAGATGTTAAAAATATGAGAGTGGGTAGTAATTTATACCACGATTTTAACAAAGTGATGCATGGCAGCTGGAGGTGAATTGCAGGGAAAAAAGTGCGTTGGCCTAAAACCACTCTTCCCCACACCTGCAATCACAGTTTTCTATGAGGTCATATCCTAGGGCCATATGAAGAAAGGGGTTAATGAAAAAGGAGCTAGTGCCTGAAAATCGACATTTCATAAGCGCGCAGACAAAGGGCGCGGGTATCACAGGACCTACACCTAAAGGAGAAAAGGGGGCCTATGTATAATTGTTTTGGGTTCAATCATGAGCCTGAAGAGTCAATTCGACTCAGAAGATTGAAAGATCCTTTGACCGAGAGGTCAGCAGACCCCGCTGACTTAGGGGCACTACATCGAAAGTGCTCAGGGAAGGAATAATCATGCATAGTGATCACAGTGGGAGAACAAGAAGATTTAGGAATCCATGAGGAATTGTAGATTCCTGGGATCAACAAGGAATTTTTTTATAGGGAGAAAGAAGTTGCTACAATTTCTGTGGCAACAAGTTTGTTACGACTTGTTGGGTCAGCCAAAGGAAATAATGCTTGCATGTTTGCAAGTGTTGTTGGTGATGTTGCTGCATAAGGAGTGAAGAAATAGAGAGATGAAGTGTTGTTTATAAGTTTGGTAAAAGAAGCATGAAATCTTCCACTGCCATTAGAATTTCAAGTAGTATAAAATTTATTAATGGAAGTCATGCAGGTATGAGTTTTTATTACTCTTTTTTTGCATAATTGTTGAAAGAAAATTTAGGTAAGAATTCCCTCAGCCAGAGTTATTTTATAAAAATCACATGATTATATTATTGAATGCATAACACTGGATGTAGTAAAGGCTGGAGGCCTGTATTAATTCAAATCTTTTTAGCTTCTGAATGCACACAATGACATAGTAGAATGTCATGTTAATTTGGTTATGGGGTAATAACCAAAGAATTAAAAGATAAGAACGTGTTATAGGAATGAATGCCAATAAGCTAGTCATGTATGAGACTAGGACATGGTTGGATATGGAAAGGTATGGATATGGAAAGGTTATGAGCCACACAGGTACTAAAATCTTCCTACCTTTAAATAAAACTTGGACTGCAATCTTTTTGCTAACACTAATGAACACCACGGAATTATATTATTGGTGTAGTGTTCAGGTCGAAAAGGAAGGCATCCAATTAATTGGGAAGACAATAGGAAGTGTGTGGAGAATGTGTCAACACATTGGCCATAATTCCAACTCATGGATGGTGAGATACATGACCGAGATAAAGAGCATTATGTAATTCAATGCAAGGTGCATTGAATAAGTGTACATTGAGATTTGCACTCATGCATAGTAAGTGATAGAATTGTGTGCTAAATGAAATGGATGAATGAGTTTTGTAAGTACATGAATATATATTATTGCATGGAAATAATTGTTACTAACAGCTGAAATGTTGTTAACTTATGAAGTTGAGGACATTTCAGGGAGGTGTTAGACATTGCAACATGAAAGTTGCAATTCAAGTAGTCACATGATCATTGACTACATAAAATTTTCTTGTTCATAAAAAAAGAAGTAATGAACTTACAGATATTACTATGAACATGCATATGCATAGAATGACGAGCCGTTCTAGTTTATTAAATTGTTGGGTAATTGTTATTGAATTGCTAGGTGCGGGAAATTCTAAGATCACTGCATAAGATTTTGTACATATTGCAATTGAATATGATGTACAACACATAATGACAATTTGTTGGCTATATGCAAGATTAAGCATTAAAGGAAAACTGGTATGCAGTTTGGTGCCTGTGGAAAACCACAAATATGTCTGCATTCATAATATGGCAACAACCAAGATGAATTATGAAATAGAATTTCATGTTTTGGGGGAGAAGTTGAATTTCCTTTTGAACTAATTGGAGTTCCTAAATGAATTATTTTATGTTTTCTCATGATAACTGCATGTGGGTGATGAAGATGAGATGATGTTGATTAAAGTTAGAATGTTAACTACAAAGAGTAGCCCAAGGAAGATGTTGATTAGAAACCTTTGAGGGCAGTTGGAACTCTGGGAGCCACGATGTTGTGAGACTTCCTGAGCCAGCCTGTTGTTGATGCCCAAGGAAAGGGAGGTGTAGCAGCCGATTGACTGTGTCATAGTGAAGGTGTACACTCCTGGGGTGGGACAAGCATGTGGGGAATTAGAAACCGTTGGTTGGAGTGTTGTTGAGGTTTGGTACCTTGGCCTGGACCATGTCATTAGCAAATTTGGGTCATTTTGTGACGGTTATTTCAACGCTCTTGCGACGTTATGTCGTGGATATTGCGATGAATATTGAGTCTCCCAAATGTCGCTTCATGTGACATGGCATGTGCAACGAACCTGGATTAACGTTGCAAGTGAAATGACAATAGGGAAGTTGTCATGATTGCGACAAAAAAGAAATACCGTCGCCAGAACGACTAAGTGAAGAAATCATCAAAAGAGAAACCAACTAGGTAAATCATCACAAGCGCGACCATAAAGAGAGCTTGTCACACCCTCGACAATATTGGCAAAGTAGAGGAAAAGTTTGTGATGAAGGGGTCATCGCAATTGCAACGGAGGCAGGGTATATTGCGAAGAAGTTGCTATACAATTTTCATAATTTGTATAAAAATTTCATCGCTAATGGAAAATTTTGTGATCAAGGGGTCGTCTCAATTACGATAGAAACCAGGTATATTGTGACGACGTTGCAATACAATTTTCATAATTTGTATAACAAGTTCGTCGCAATATTTGTACATGTCATCGCAATTGCGACAAGAAGAGGGTATATTACAATGAAGTTGCTATACAATTTTCTTAATTTGTATACCAAGTTCATCACAAGATTTGTACAGGGCATCACTCTTGCGACGACAATAATTTATATAGATATAGATATAGATATAGATATATAGATATATATTTTGAGCAAAAAAATTAAAATTTGATTTTTGAGCCAATTATAGAAGGTGCTATGATTGCACACTAAAGAGTTCATCCAAGCAAAGTTGTTGGTTGGTTGTTTGGTTGAGTCAGTGGACTGACCTGACTGTTCTAACTAACTATCTTCTTAAAACAATTACACAATTATATCAAAAAACAATACTATAACTTAGATTTACATATTTAACATCTCTGTGGCCTCAAAGCCTTCTTTGTCCTAAAAAGGTGAGGAAAAATAAATACTAAAACCTTCCAAAGAAATTATTGCTTTGTTGTTCAAATAAACTCTGATGGCCTTATATATGATTTTATATTCTTTTTTTATATTTACTCATGGGTTATACATTTTAATATGGTGCCATTAAATACCTTCTATGAAATTAGTTCCCTTGCCTCTACATTTCTAAGCCATGGTTTCTAACATAAGGAGGGTTTTCCTAGGGGGATAGTACTAAGTTCTATCATTGCATTTCTAGACATGTAAGGACAAGGACTTTGTTTGACTTCTCTAATCTGATGCTTCAAGAAAAGTAAGAGACTAAAATGCTCAATGAATGCTTGAAAGGAAAACACTTACTTTATTAAACACAACACACCAATGCACCATTACTCATAATTAGTGATGAAGCAATATACAATGTTCAAGGTGAAACTTTCTAAGTAAAAAGTACATATTCATTCACAAGATAGTCGTCATTTAGGAAATTTCATATGTGCAAGAAGTGAATCATGAACAAGTACTTATGAAACATTTAAGCATGAAATTGGGTCATTATGATAGCAATGAAATAGAGCATCATTGTAACAAGTTCATAACCAATATAATTTTTCATCCATTCAATAAGTATATGCCATGAAACACATGAAGTGTCACTATTGTAAAGAGAGAATAAGGCAACGAGCTCAATGTAATAAATTTAGAAGAAATACAATGCTACCAGACTAGAAAATTTCATTATTATATGTCAAGGAAGAAAAATTATATCATTAACCAAACTTATCATTCATTCATCAACACTCAAAAATTAATCTATTTCTCATCATACAATATAGATCAATTCTTTGGAACCATGATTGCCACATGAATCAACCCTCTCAACTAGCAAACAATATAAATGTTGCATTGTTTGGGTAGATTGTTTGGGGTGGTTAGGGTAGGAATGTATCATGGTCGACCAACCAAGACAAAAGACATGCAAACACCACAACAAAATATGGTTAACAAACCTTCATAAAATAGTGAAAGGAGGCAACGATTGGACTAATTACAAGGTCCCTTGTAATTCCTTAACATATTTTGGCTTATTTGGGATGTGGAAAACAAGGTGTCATAAAAACATTGCAAGACATCAACACTTTAATCACCATTGACAGTGAAATACTTTTGGAGTTTTATGACAGTCCTGGATAGAGTTGTGGATAACACATAGGAGGTAATGTCAAGGATTTAAATAGAAGGATATATCCATCATACTTTTGTGTGATATCTCATCTAATAAAATAATTAAATGAGCCAAAATAATGTTGGATAGAAAAAGAGATATATGTGTTTAGAGGGAGGCTTACTTGTAAGTGCAACTTAGACTAGGTTATAATAGGGTAACCGCCTTCCATTATACCTAATAAGAGTTATTAGACTATAAATTAGGTTAAGGAACCATATATATACTTTCAGTAACTAAGAAGTTTAGGATATCTATAAGGAAGGTATGTGAGTTAATGTTTCAGTGATTATTTCATAGTAAGGTTTGGTGATAACCTAGTAGAAGATAAGGTACGTTAGGGTACTTCACCTTTACCTTGACTTTCCTAGTAGGTGATTAGGGCAAGACAAGTTATATTCCTTTTTAGAATCCCATAGTCAAGTTATATGATTTACTTGAATAAGGCTTTGTGAGATATTTAAAGGTGAGATATGAATTTATGATGTTAAAATTTTATGATGTTCATGTACATATCATGAAATCAAACCTAACTCATGTTCTTTTAAAGGTTGTTTATTTGAACCAATTAAATTGTGATTTATCAATGAATGAGTCAAAACCTACCATAACTAACACAAGTAGAACCCTTAATTCATTGTGGTATAAATTTTCCTTGTAAATCCTTGAAGCAATACATCCTAGGATTTTGATCCCCCTCACCAAATATTGCATGGTTATGATAAATGAAAATGAAAATTGAACTTCTCTAAGGTACCATAACCACCTAAGAGTTCTAAACATTAAAAATGTTGTATTTAATTTAAGAGGGGCATTGCCATCATGATCATATTAAGTATCATCGTCATTATATGACTATAACCTAGTTCATGTATAAATGAAGTCCTTTAGTATTAGTAACCCCACCCTAAAATGTTTCTAATGACAATGATAAAGCACCATTAATACATCATCAATATACTAGAAAAAACCAAAACCTAGTTGCCATAACTTACACTTTGATGGTGTTTCATAGGGATTGATAATAAATTATGGTGTCATCCAAGACAACCAAAGACACTTGGCATTAGCATACTTTGGTTACATGTGCAATAAAAACTAACAACGAGGCTAAGTTCAAATCCTATTGTAGGATTTCAACTTAGCAAGGGATCATCTACAAATACAATATGTTATAAAAGCACTTGATTGTTAAGTGTTTATGGGGTTAATAATGTTTTCTCTTTATGTTATTATTTATCTAATGACTTAAGTAAGTGGGCCAATTGGGTCTCAA